>JAODAL010020758.1:0-68665 GCA_025379985.1 Phyllomedusa bahiana
GGGGGGAGCTGCCCAGTGTAACGTGTCCGTCCGTCCCCATGCACCTTCATACCTGATGTTCATCTCTCACATCATTAGCAAATGATGTTACTTATTCACAATGGTGCCATTTATCCACTAAGGATACACTTTCACCACAGCAACACAAAAACAGTTCACTAACTACTACACAAAACACTGCCACTTAACCCCCTACCGACATTGGACGCATGAGTATGTCCTAATGCTGGCAAGCTAATTGCAGTTAACACTCAGCAGTTACAGCCTTGTAAAGGTTTCCATCACCGCCATGTTTTATGTTTTACTACTTTATGCCCCAGGCAGGAAGTAGTAAAACTGTCATCTTTGTGCACCCTAATGCATTGTTCTACAATGCATTACGATGTATAAATGATCACACCCTCTAGTGGTGAAGCAGCCTAGGGGCACTTAATGTTAATGTAAAAAAAAAATAAAAATTAAAGTTTGAATCACCCCACTTTTGCCCCCCAAAAAAGTTACACATATTTGGTATCACCTCGTCCGAAAAAGTGCAATGTATTAAAATATAACATCATTTATAACGTACGCTGCACACCATAGAAGAAAAAATTCCAAACCCCATAATTGCTGTTTTTTGGTCATTTCACGTCCCCTAAAAATTGGAATAAATGTAATCAAAAAAGTCCCACATATTCCAAATTGCTAGCAATAAAAAGTATACTTCAGCCTGCAAAAAATGCACCCTCACTCCAATCCGTAGGTGTTAGTACAAACAAGTTATTGGTTGCAGAAAATGGCGCCGCCGTGCAAATTTCAAAATAGAAAATGTTTGGAATTTTTTTTATGGCACCAAAACATAACGAAAACTCTATACGTTTGGTATAGGCGAATGCTTATCAACCTGTAGAATACAGATAACACATCATTTTTACCGAAGATTAAACGGCGTAAAAGCAAAACACCCGCAAACATGTACATTTCCCAGTATATTCTATGGCAAGACGAATGACACCATTAGGGGCCGTTTACACGGCAAGTGCCAAATACCGGTCGGTTATGCGACCGGTATTTGCACTGCTTTGCGGCCGTCCCCACGGCCGCGCGGCGGAGGGTGGGGGCGGCTTTTCTCCGCGAGGAGCGGAGAAAAGCCCTCCCCTTTCACACTGAGATGCACATATTCCGTCCGGAAACCGGACGGTAGAATGTGCATTCACAATGTTTTGCGGCCAGACCACGGGCGGCTAAACCACTGGGCGGAAAACCCGTGCAGTGGGAACTGCTGCACAGGTTTTCCATAGAGCCCCGTTCTGCTGGTTTTTAGCCGGTTTTGCAGGCGGTCTGCAAAACCACAAACCGCCTGAAAAAACAGCCGAAAACCCGTGCAGTGTGGACATGCCCTTAGAAAGTACAACTTGTCCCCCAAAATAAAAGCCCTCATATGTCTATGTGGATGAAAAAATAAAAAAGTTATGGCTGTGGGAAAAATGAAGAGGGAAAAACGAACATGAAAAAAAAATAGGCCTTGGCGTTAATGGATTAAGGCCCACAAGCCAATAATCATTCCTTATTACAACTATGGGCCACATGGAGGAAAACTGTCTAGGCCAAAAATTCACTTTGTGGCCCATAGCAACCAATCAGAGCGCCCCTCTCATTTTTCCAGAGCACTATATAAAATGAAAGGGGCGCTCTGATTGGTTGCTACAGGCAACAAAGTGAATGTTAGACCTAGACAGTTTTCATACATGTGGCACTATGTGTGCAGACAACCTATCGCACAATATATATACCAAGAAAGCCAGTTCATGACTTGTGACTCCCTTTACAAGCTATGCAATGCCAATGTCCGAAGTAAGAAGTGGTTATAATAATGTGACTTGGATGGGTAGTTTTCTTTTTACATAGAGCTTCACTTTTTTAAATACTTTTCTAGATGTTACTGTTTCCTGTCTGAAAATGACAGATGAGGATTTAATGTTATATATGATCTTGGGGATTTAATTTTACTTACATAGTGTCAGTACTGGAATGTCTATTTAAAAAACTTCAGAAAGCAAAGTGTCACCCTTAAGAAGAATAATGTGCAGGGCTGAGAAGCAGTACTGGAGAATATTGCATGATCTACTCGCATGGCAATTTCAACAGCACGTAGCTTGGTAATCAGCCAAGTATCTACCATATTTAGAAACAACTTCCTGGTGAGGACACTGTGTGTAAAAGAAGAAGTTGGGTGCAGCACAGAACAGCCGGCTGGATTGGCAGCATTGACTGTGAGGTTACAAAACAGCGTGACGTGCTGTAGAGTGTGAAAGACTAAAATAAACACAGATCTTTCCAGCTTTACTGAGAAAACCGCTAACTGCTCCATGTCTGCAAATTACAAGAGCTTTGCTCTCAAGGTTGCTTGTAATATTATACAGACTGGAATATTAACAGTCAATGGAAACCATGGGTGTTATTATAGTGCAAGTGTACTGTCTTCAAGAGAAAGGTGCAAATAGGACATTGGTGAATTTAGGAACATTTTGAAAGTGTACCCTGTAATATAACCTTGTAGCCGATTTAAAGCCTTGGGTGAGAAGTGAAATAAAACAGGAGAACATAAGAAAGTCATAAAAAATAATTTTAAATGATTGTTGTTGGTACTATGCATTTAATACTATATGTAACAATATTATAGTTCATTCTGGTTAGTAAGTAAGGGCGCGTCCCCACAGCACAGGACACATACCGGTTGGTTTATCCGATCAGTATTTGTCCGGTTTTTGTGCTGTGCACACGGCCGCAGGGGGACGGCCCTCACCCTTCACATTCACTTGTTCATATTCCGTACGAAAACCGGTGCCGTGGGGACATGGCCTAACTTTCATCAAATTAACCAAAAAATGTACTGGCAAAATATTTGAAGGTAAGAAGTTTTTTTTTTTTAACAGAGGTACATGAGGCTCCAAATGGCTTAAATTAACAAAGGACATAATGCTTACTTGGTGTGCCTATGCCATTTGGGTTTGGGTCCCAAGCATGCTCTTTATAACTTCATTGTCCCAGTAATAGTCCCTCTCCCTTAAAATTTTTCACAGCACTGACATTAGTCAAAGAAGTTTTCCCATCTCATTGATTACCTTTAAACATGTAGACAAAGCTAAATAAACATTCTTACCAAATACCTAAAAGGAGACTGCACTGATGACGTTCTATATAAAAGGAGTATTTCCATGTCATAGATCAGTGCAGGCAAAGGTAAATAAACATTCTCACCAAATACATTTATGTTCTGATTTGTCTTCATTTCAAAGAAATAGCAGGTTATATAAATTGCTTATTTGAGGATGGTTTCCAAGGTCACCACCCACCTTTAGCAGCTATGTCTTATAAGCAGGTGGGACTAGGTGGCTAGAGTAGAAAGGTGGTTAATACTCTCGGAAAACATCTGTAAACAAACAGGTTAGAAAACATGCTACATGTCACGTCAAGGGAGGTACAGTGAGCCCTGACTGGAACCCAGCCCACTGTCCCTGGCTACTTGACATGCTGCTCTAGGTGGCAGACGGCAACTGGGCAACAGTCCCTGCGCTGCTAAAGTGCGGGGGCCGTCAGGAGGAGGAATAGTCACAGTCCGGGTCAATACAAAAACGGGAACGCCAAAGCCACAAATCAGAACCAGAGGGATAAACGTAAACAAGCCGGGGTCAAAAGCCAAATGAGAGCGAGGCACAAAATCAGAAGACAAGCCGAGGTCAGGAGAACAAGCCGAGGTCAGGTACACAGGTAAGCAGATAACAAACAATAGCACAGGAATAGGCAGCCAGGAAAATATCGCCGGCGCAGCACTCAGCAGGGAGTTTAAATGTGATCCCCAGATACCGCCCCTGTAGCTGATTGGAGCGGCCTCCGGCTCCTCCCATTGGCTGGTACGACACGCCCCCTGTCAGGAGTGGCTGGGCCTCTGTCACTCACACAGCTCCCAGCAGACTGTCTATAGGGGTGGGGTCGCTGATCAGCTGCTGCAGACTCTTCCTCCCTGCAAGCAAGCGATACCCAGCCCTGACACTACACCTTTGAAATGAAGTAAAATTAGAGCAGAAAAGTGTTTAGTAAGAATGCGGATTTCCCTTTGCCTACATGTTTAAAGTTAATCAATGACATGTGAACCTCCCTTTTATATGGATCAACACTGATGCATTATTCTTGTATTTAAAGGTTACAAACCTCTATGAGACTTCTTTACATACATTAAACTTCCTCCTATGGGTATGTTCACATGGTGTATTGAGGCATGTACTGTGTGTGCCGCAATACGCCGGGTGTTTTAGAAGTACACGTTGGCCAGCGCGTACTTCTAAAACACTGACAGTTGGCTCCCATTCACTTTCATTCTCCCCAGTGTGTAAGCACCAGAAAGAATGGACATGTCAATTGTTTTCCCCACTGTGTATTATACGCTGGGGAAAACATCAGATATTCATAGTGCTGAATGAGAGCTACAAATTACCGAAATTGCAGCGTGTATTTCGGGCGTATTGCAGTGCATGTGAACATACCCTATGTGAGTAAAGAAATGTAAAGTGAAATAGCGTAAGATGCACCACAAATACCTCAAGATCCATGCATACACACATTTGCTGCATCTTTCAGTGTCTGTGCTCTTGAAAGTGAAATCTGGCGTAAATCCCTTAATGAGTTACATTTTTCCTTTGCCTTTTGTTACATTAAAAAATAATCCAATATAATTGTATTTCAAGTCTTTTACACAAGCATTTGGAGAACAAATACCAGAAAAAACACCAACCCAGAGAACGCTGCATTAAAAAAAGGTGACAAAATGCCACAAACCCCCAAAACACTGGAAAAACTTGTGTATGTGAATTTTTCAACTTTTTTCAGACTTATGTTCATAAATCAAGCAAGACCACATGGAGTGGCCACATGTCAACATGAGGTTTTCCCAGAGAGTCGAGCACAGTTGTGTATGAGAACATAGAAAGTCTGTAAGCTGCTAACCCTTCTTCCCTGATGTTAGTGAGCAGAACCAATTAAAGCCAAAAGGAGCATAAAACTCAGCTGAGCAATTCTGGGGGGCTCAGCATTCAGTCTCCACCAATCACCCTTAGGCCATGTTCACACGGCTTAAAACTGGACGTATTTCAGTCCGTAATTACGCGCCGGAGTGCGCAAATTACGGGCTGAAAACGTCCCAGTCATTACGGTAATCCACAGTTCTCATAGAGAACTATGGATTACGTCTCCTCTCCCTGCTCGGCGAATCCGCCGCGGGGGGAGATAAGTGACATGTGAATTACCAGCGGCGTATACGCGCCGCTGGTAATACAAGTCTATGGGCCGGCGAGGTGCCGGCCCCCCGCACCCGCCCCCGTTCACACGGCGTAATTGCGGGGCGTAATTACGCCCTGCAAATACACCGTGTGAACCTAGCCGTACCACCATCTCAACAGGTCTATGATCCACAAAAAAATCACTTGCCATCTCCAGAATTAATGGAACTTTGCATATCAATCCAAACAAGGTAACATCACCCTTGGGTGCTAAAAGATTCTTCTTTATTAAGTCTAGCATAAAAAATGCATTTGGACTAAATAAAGAAGAATCTTAACTTTACCCTGTGAATGTTGGACCTTGTTTGAATTAAGTCACTTTGACCTGTTAAAGGGTTTATTAAATGAGAAGAAATTAAACCTCACACAATATCGCCTTCTCAATATACCTCCGCGGCATGTCATCTCTTCCATTTATAGGGAATTATCCTCTACCCACGGGTCCACATTACCATCTTTTTGTAAGGCCTGGGAGGACGAACTGCGTGTATCTTTCTCGCAAGCCCAATGGCAACGCTGCTTCACCCTTACTCATAGAGCTGTGATTGCCTCTAGGGCCTAGAAACGTCTTTCAAAGTTCTCTCCAGGTGGTATAGGGTCCCCTCCCTTGTGCATAAATGGTTCCCCTCTGTGCCAGATACTTGCTGGCGGTGTGGGCTGGAGATGGGCACCATGGTACATATCTGGTGGGAATGTCAGTCATTGAAGAGTTTCTGGGATGCAATTTTTGACATTATTCAGGAGCTTACTAGCTTTGTGTTACCTAAAACCCCGGAGGCAGCCTTACTTTTCATGTTTGATTCCACAATTTCGGTCTATAAAAAAATCGTTACTCCGCCATTTGTTGCAGGCCGCCAAGACCATCATCCCTAGGCACTGGCGATCCGCTGACCCACCTGCTATCTCAGAATGGTGTGCCGAGGTTTCCCACATCTATCATATGGAGGAGCTCTTGGCCCTCTCTCATGATCAGGTGCAACAGCTCCATAGGACGTGGGCCCCCTGGCTCACCTTCTTAAACTCTCCTGCGTCCCACAACTTCCTACATTAGAACAAATTGTGATTCCACTTTGATTCTAAGGGCTTGTTCACACGGCGTTTTTGTGATCCATTTTACGGATCCGCAAAACAGATCTAACAATTGTCAGTGTGATTAACATTGAGTTGAATGGCAAAAGCGCATCGCTGTTCCCACGGGAGATCAGCGATGCGCTTTTGAGGGCTCTCCTGCACTGCGCTTTTCGTATCCACTTTAAGAATTGACAGTGGAGGGTCTGGGGCAAGCATATAATGAATGGGGGTCTGGGGCAGACATATAATGAATGGGGGTATGGGGCATACATATAAAGAATGGGGGACTGCGGCAGACATAAAATTAATGGAGTTCTGGTGAAGACATATAAGCATATAATGAATGGGGGCAGGCATATAATGAATGGGGAGGGAGGGAGGGAGGGAGAGAGAGAGAGAGAGAGAGAGAGAGAGAGTGAGTATGTATATATATATATATGTATATATGTATGTGTGTATGTATATATATATGTATGCATGTGCTTACTCTTTCGGACTGTTGACATTTGGTTATCTCAGGTACATTTTAAGTCCTGTATAACTACCATTTATCTCTATATGCGTTTTTATGCTTGTCACTGATTGTTTTGTTGTGAATTGTGAATACACTTCAAATTATGTTTCAGGCCTCAGGGCCTCACTTCTTTGCTAATATTGTTATGTATTGTACATTTTCGGAGATTCCCAAGTCTCCCTGTTTGCATTTGTTTTTGTATAATCTGCCACATTTCAATAAAGCATCTTTTGAATTGAAACCTCACACAATATCCTTATTTTTTATTCTTCTGCTTTGTCTGATGTCACATTTTAAAACATCTTAGAACCTCAAAAATAAAACAGAAAATCAGTGTTTCCTTTCTAACCCTTCTGCAGCCTTTTAAAGGGATACGTAGAATTTTTGGCAGTTTTTTTTTATTATTTTGGCAGTTCTATAAAAAAAATTATATATAAAATCTTGCCTTTCTCCTGTTGCAAAAATAACGAGATAAAACTCCTGGATGACCAGACAGACTAATCTCAGTTTACTGTAGTTGCTGCAAGAAATGCCTATCTGCAAGTAGTCTCATTACAAATAGTAGATAATGCCATAATGATAGTTCTACTGTTCTCTGAACAGGCCTAGATAAAAATAAGACTAAACTGACAAGACAATGACAAGAGCAATACATTAAAAGGATAATGGTTCATCTATTTGTGCACTGGGTGGGAGGGACCATCGAAGCAATCTTCACTGTCAGTGTTGATCCCTAGGGTCCACCACTGAAGTAGATTCTTCTGGCCCACCATTTGAGTTGATTTTTCGGGTCCATTATACAACTACTGTACCTGACTGCACATGCTTCTTGCTTTCTGCCTCGCTTTCACTGGCTTTCTCCCTGAAAAGCAGCCCCAGGCCGCCTAATCTCAGTATCCTACCTTGCCCAGAGGCCCACAGCTGGGAAGACAGAAAGACAAACCAGGAAGTCATGTACATAGGAAAAAAATCCATATACTAGTTACATACAGCTTGTTTCTGTAGCTTGATGAATTTCTATTTTATTATTTTTTATTTTCTTAGGTTGAATTTCCCTTTATGCCACAGACACCTCACAGTACTGAATAAAATATGCCTCCAAATGCCCAAAGTCAGTTGAAGAGACAAAAAAAATCAAATACCAGGTTTTTTAGAGGCATAGACCAGCAGAATCTTGGCCTATTATTAAAAACTTTTAGCTGCAGGACAATGTGAGTTTGGATATTTGTTCTTGTATATTAACATTCTACTATGTTAGCCTTCAAACACAAACATGGAGTTAAAGGAGCATTATTGCAATGCATTCAGTACATTTACCACTGATGTGCCTTGCATTTAAATCTGGGATTAAACGGGCTTTCAAATTTCCCCATTTTTCCCCTGAGCTTTGTGAAATGTGCAGTCTCAGCTTTCTTAACAGTTGCTACTTTTATGACCTGTATTTTTTTTTATAAATGATAGATATTTATTTAGTTAATCTGATGTGCTGTGTTCATTTTGAGATAGTTGTATTGGCTGTGATTGTTTTATTCTGTATTCCAAGACATAACCCTAAGAAGTACATTACCAGAAGATCTAACAACTGTAGTGCTGCAGAGTTCTACGCTGAATGCCAGTGAGGTAGAAATATGGTTACATTCTGCACACGCAGCTCCCTAGGTGCCAAGATAGACAAACTTTTTGAAATCCAATCTAATTATGGGTCAATTTTTAACGAAGTTGTAATAAGGCTGCTATAAATGTGCAAGAGGCCTTATTATGCCTCTGATTTAATAAGGAGTCAAATATAGTTTTTTTTTGTGCAGAAATAATTGTGGCATGTTTCGTCAGACTCCATATGCATTGCGGTATTCTCCCTTAGAAACATTTTGTCAGAGAATATCTCTGCAAATATACAGTCCAACAGAGGTTATAGGCCAGTGCATGATGGTTGTAGCGCTCCATACTAAGGAACCATATTGCCTCCATCCATTGCCGAAGACATTTGTTATCCCACATTTATAGCTTTTACAGCCTTAACTTTGTACAAGTCAACACTTTAGAACAATAGGGTGAACTGGAAGGATGTCTGTCTTTTTTCAGCCTTACAAAGGTTGTCACTAGTCTGTTATTGCAAGACAAGCTGTAGTTTTTTAGGTACCATTCTGACATATAGATGTGTAATTTATAATTATACACATAGATATACATATACAATGGGTGAAATAAGTATTGAACACATCACCAATTTTCTAAGTAAATATAGTTCTAAGGGTGCTATTGATATGAAATTCTCACCAGATGTTGGTAACAACCAATCCAATCCACACAGGCAAGGAAATCAAACCACAAACCAATCCTTAAATTAACTTATGTATAAGGCCTTGCCCCACGGCACGGGTTTGCGGACGGTTTTTCAGACGGTTTGCGGTTTTGCAGACCGTCTGAAAAACTGGGCGCAAACGAGCACAATGGGCTCCTATGGAAAACCCGTGCAGCAGTGCCCACTGCACAGGTTTTCCGTCCGCGGGCCGCCCGAGGAACATTCAACATGCACATTCTTCCGTCCGGTTTTCGGACGGAATATGTGCAAGTGAATGTGAATCCGTGAATCCGTCCCCCCCCCCCCTCCCCACCCGACCTCCCGCGGCCATGTGCATGGCACACAAAAACCGGACAAATACCGGTGGGACCGGTATTTGACCATTGCCGTTTAAACGGGCCCACAGGCTAAAAACTACCATTGAAGCAGCCACAGCATGCATGCATCTGAAACTGCTTTTGGCTCTGAAACAGCATGGTGAGACGACCACTTCAAATGAAAATCCTGCAACAGTGACGCTAAGGCCATGTTCACACGGCTTAATTGCGGGACGTAATTATGCCCCGCAATTACGCCGTGTGGACGGGGGCGGTTCGGGAGCGGGGGGCCGGCACTTCGCCGGCCCATAGACAATCACTGCTAGCGGCGCGTATACGCCGCTAGAAAGTGACATGTCAATTATCTCCCCGCCCGGCGGCTTCGCCGGGCGGGGAGAGGAGACGTAATCCATAGTCTATGAGAACTGTGAATTACCGTAATGAATGGGCCGTTTTCGGCCCGTAATTGGCGCACTTTGGCGCGTAATTACGGACCGAAATACGGCCCATTTTAAGCCGTGTCAACATGGCCTAAGGGTTCGTTGCAGGTAGATTACGCTTTTCTGTCCTGCCACTTGGCCTAATAATAGTCTGCCACTTCCTGTTATGTATAGAAAGCTTTTCAGTAGTCTCCTCATTATCAGCACAGGCAGGAATACACTGAAAGGTGACACTAATATATAGATATTTATAGATAACACAGTATCCAGCAGTCACAATAAGAGATAGTCACAGCTCCCCACTCTGCAAACAGACTTCTTCCCAGGTCACAGAGCGTGCCTAGAAAACTCTCCTACAAAAGTCAGTGGGTCTGCTCTTGTTCAAAGGCTCCTATGCTTATGTAGCTGCTATAAAGAATTTCTCTAAATGCTGTTAAAAGCAGCTCTGGCAAAAAGGCTGCCCCCATAGAAAACAAAATTAAAAAATCTAGTCAAAAAATAAAAATGGCTAAGCAGAAAATAATATATATCAGTATCTTGTTTTAAATAGTAACACAAAAATGAGATGGCCTTTAAGATTACATTTGGCTACTGTTTTCTATGGCTCCACCACACTATACACAGGGATACCGTTTTTCACAGTGTCCTGACAGATACCTGCATAGAGCCAGAAAAGGGGTGTGAACACAGCTTAATAAATACAAATTGCATGACAGATGAAATTGATGCTGTCCTATGACTGAAGTCTGTGTGAAGCTTCAGCCACAAACCTAAGCTGTTAGGTCACATGAATGTCTGCGGAGGACAGACAACTGCCAAGAAGAAGGAACCTGCAGGATTTTTATTTTCACATTGTGTTTTAATGGAAAAGAAAACATTATACAGCTTAAATCAGTACAAGATAAGTGCAAGAAAGGATTTACAACACATTTAATGTAGAGTGAAGGAAATAATTATTTGATCCCTTGTTGATTTTGTAAGTTTGCCCACTGACAAAGACATGAACATCTATAATTTTAAGGGTAATTAATTTTAACATTGAGAGAAAGAATATCCAAATAAAACCCATAAAATTAACATTGTATTAAATTAATATTTTTAATTTGTATTTTTGTGAGAAATAAGTATTTGATCTCCACCAACCATTAAGAGTTTTCTGGCTCCTACAGACCAGTTAGATCATGCTTCTCAACCCAGTCCTCAAGACCCCACCAACAGGTCAAGTTTTCAGGATTTCCCTCAGCATTTTGCAAGGTGATATCATTATTGTCAGTGCATTCTGGCCAGGTGATATCATTATTGTCAGTGCAATTCTGTGGGAGCTCCTGACACAGGGGGATATCATTATTGTCAGTGCTTCTGTGGGAGCTCCTGAAACAGGTGATATCATTATTGTCAGTGCATTCTGTGGGAGATCCGGACACAGGTGATATCATTATTTGTCAGTGAAATTCTGTGGGAGATCCTTGACACGGGGTGATATCTTTTAACTGTCAGTGAATTCTGCACAGGTGTTTATCATTATTGTCAGTGCATTCTGTGGGAGATCCTGACACAGGTGATATCATTACTGTCAGTGCTTTTCTGCACACGGTGATATCATTAATTGTCCATGCATTCTGTGGGGGGATCCTGACACAGGTGATATCACTATTGTCAGTGCATTCTGTGGGGAGCCCTGACACAGGTGATACCCATTATTTGTCCATGCATTCTGTGGGAGATCCTGACACAGGTTTGATAAAATTATTGTCAGTGCATTCTGTGGGAAATCCTGACACAGGTGATATCATTATTGTCAGTGCATTCTGTGGGAGATCCTGACACAGGTGATATTCACTATTGTCAGTTGCATTCTGTGGAGATCCGGGACACAGGGTGATATCACTATTGTCAGTGCATTCTGGGGGAGCTCCTGACACCGGGTTTGATATCAACTTTGTCAAGTGCAATTCTGTGGAGCTCCTGACACAGGTGATATCTTAACTGTCAGTGCATTCTGTGGGAGATCCTGACACAGGTGATATAAATAATAGTCAGTGCATTCTGTGGGAGCTCCTGACACAGGTGAATATCATTTTTTGGTCAGTGCATTCTGTGGGAGATCCTGACACAGGTGATATCATTAAATTGTCAGTGCATTCTGTGGGAGATCCTGATACATTGATATCATTATTGTCAGTGAAATTTGCACAGGTGATATAATTATTGGTCAGTGCATTCTGCACAGGTGATATCATTATGGTCAGTGAATTCTGCACAGGTGATATCATTATTGTCAGTGGTATTCTGCACAGGTGATTCATTATTGTCAGTGCATTCCCTGCACAGGTGATATCTTTATTTGTCAGTGTATTCTGCACAGGTGATATCATTACTGTCAGTGCATTCTGCAACAGGTGATTTCATTATTGTCAGTGTTTTCTGCACAGGTGATGTAATTATTGTCAGTGCATTCTGCACAGGTGATATCATTATTATCAGTGTATTCTGCACAGGTGTATCATTATTGTCAGTGCATTCTGCACAGGTGATATCATTATGGTCAGTGCATTCTGCACAGGTGATATCATTATGGTCAGTGTATTCTGCACAGGTGATATCATTATTGTCAGTGCATTCTGTGGGAGCTCCTGACACAGGTGATATCATTATTGTCAGTGCATTCTGTGGGAGCTCCTGACACAGGTGATATCATTATTGTCAGTGCATTCTGTGGGAGCTCCTGACACAGGTGATATCATTATTGTCAGTGCATTCTGTGGGAGCTCTGTGGGAGCTCCTGACACAGGTGATATCATTATTGTCAGTGCATTCTGTGGGAGCTCCTGACACAGGTGATATCATTATTGTCAGTGCATTCTGTGGGAGCTCCTGACACAGATGATATCATTATGTCAGTGCATTCTGTGGGAAAATCCTGATACAGGTGATGTAATTTACTGTCATTTGCATTCTATGGGAGCCTCCTGACACAGGTGATATCATTATTGTCAGTGCATTCTGTGGGAAAACCTGACACAGGTGATATAAATTATGGTCAGTGCATTCTGTGGGGATCTGACACAGGTTGATATCATTAAATAGTCAGTGCATTCGTGGGAGCCTGACACAGGTGATATCAATTATTGTCAGTGCTTTCTTTTGGGAGATCCTGACACAGGTGATTTTAATTATTGTCAGTGAAATTCTGCACAGGTGATATCACTATTGTCAGTGCATTCTGTGGGAGATCCTGACACGGGTTTTGATATCATTATTGTCAGTCCCATCTGTGGGGAGATCCTGACACAGGTGATATCATTATTGTCAGTGCATTCTGCACCGGGTTTGATTTTATTACTGTCATGCATTCCTGCACAGGTGATATCTTTAAACTGTCATTTGATTCTGCACAGGTGATATCATTATTGTCAGTGCATTCTGCACAGGTGATGTTATTCTTGTCAGTGCATTCTGCACAGGTGATATCATTATTATCAGTGTATTCTGCACAGGTGATATCATTATGGTCAGTGCATTCTACACAGGTGATATCATATTGGGTCAGTGCATTCTGCACAGGTGATTTTCATTATGGTCAGTGTATTCTGCACCAGGTGATAATCATTATTGTCAGTGCATTCTGTGGGAGATCCTGAACACAGGTGATATCTTTATGGTAAGTGCATTCTGTGGGAGCTCCTGACAAAGGTGTATATCATTATGGTCAGTGCATTTTTGTGGGAGCTCCGGGACAACAGGTGATTTTTCATTATTGTCAGTGCTTTCCCTGTGGGGGGCTCCTGACACAGGTGATATCTTTATTGTCAGTGCATTCTGCACAGGTGATATCTTTAATTATCAGTGTATTCTGCACCAGGTGATATCATTATGGTCAGTGCATTCTAAAACAGGTGATATCATTATTTGTCAGTGCATTCTGCACAGGTGTATCATTATGGTCAGTGTATTCTGCACAGGTGATTTTCATTATTGTCAGTGCATTCTGTGGGAGCTCCCTGAAAAAGGTGATATCATTTTGTCATGGCGTTCTGTGGGGCTCCTGACACAGGTGATATCACTATTGTCAGTGCATTCTGGGGGAGCTCCTGACACAGGTGATTATCATTATTGTCAGTGCAATTCTGTGGGAGATCCTGATACAGGTGATGTAATTTACTGCCCAGTGCAATTCTAGGGGAGATTCCTGACACAGGTGATATCATTATTGTCAGTGAATTCTGTGGGAGATCATGACACAGGTGATATCAGTATTGTCACATCATTCTGTGTGAGATCCTGACACAGGTGATATCATTATTGTCAGTGCATTCTGTGGGAGATCCTGACACAGGTGATATCATTATTTGTCAGTGCATTCCCTGTGGGAGATCCTGACACAGGCGATATCTTTATTTTTCAGTGCATTCTGTGGGAGATCCTGATAAGGTGATATCATTATTGGTCAGTGCATTCTGTGGGAGATCCTGACACAGGTGATATTCATTATTGTCAGTGCATTCTGTGGGAGATCCTGACACAGGTGATATCAATATTGTCAGTGCATTCTGTGGGGAGATCCGGGACACAGGTGATATCATTATTGTCAGTGCATTCTGTGGGAGCTCTGACACAGGTGATATCATTATGGTCAGTGCTTTCTGCACAGGTGATATCATTTTTGTCAGTGCATTTCTGTAGGAGATCCTGACACAGGTGATATCATTATTGCCCAGTGCAATTCTGTGGGAGATCTGACACAGGTGTTTATCATTATTATCAGTGCATTCTGGGGAGCTCCTGACACAGGTGATATCATTATTTGTCAGTGCATTCTGTGGGAGATCCTGAACAGGTGATATCACTAATTGTAAGTGCATTCTGTGGGAGCTCCTGACACAGGTGATATCATTTTTGTCGTGCTTTCTGTGGGAGATCCTGACACAGGTGATATCACTATTGTCAGTGCATTCTGGGGGAGATCCTGACACAGGTGATATCATTATTGTCAGTGCATTCTGGGGGAGTCTGACACAGGTGAATCATTATTGTCAGTGGCATTCTGTGGGAGATCCTGACACAGGTGATATCATTATTGTCAGTGCATTCTGTGGGAGATCCTGACACAGGTGATATCATTATTGTCAGTGCATTCTGCACAGGTGATATCATTATTGTCCAGTGCATTCTGTGGGAGATCCTGACACGGGTTTGATATCATTATTGTCAGTGCAATTCTGTGGGAAATCTGACACAGGTGATATCATTATTGTCAGGGGCATTCTGTGGGAGACCCTGACACAGGTTTGAATAAATATTGTCAGTGCATTTGGGGGGAGACCCCTGACACGGGTGATATCATTATTGTCAGTGCATTCTGTGGGAGATCCTGACACAGGTGATATAATTATTGTCATGCATTCGGGTGGGAGATCCTGAACACAGGTGATATCACTATTGTCCAGTGCATTCTTGGGAGGATCCTGACACAGGTAAATATCATTATTGTCAGTGCATTCCCTGTGGGAGATCCTAAACACAGGTGATATCATTATTGTAAAGTGCATTCTGTGGGGGATCCTGACACAGGTGATATCATTATTGTCAGTGCATTCTGTGGGAGATCCCTGACACAGGTGATATCAATTATTGTCAGTGGCATTCTGTGGTAAAACCCCTGACACAGGTGAATCATTATTGTCAGTGCATTCTGTGGGAGATCCTGACCAGGTGATATAAATTACGTCAGTGCATTCTGTGGGAGATCCAAATACAGGTGATATCATTATTGTCAGTGCATTCTGTGGGAGATCCTGACACAGGGGGGAAGTCATTATTGTCAGTGCATTCTGTGGGAGCTCCTGACACAAGTGATATCACATTTGTCAGTCCCATTCGTGGGGGGTCCTGACACAGGTGATATCATTATTGTCAGTGCATTCTGTGGGAGATCCTGATACTTGTGTTGTACTTATTGTCCGTGGATTCTGTGGAGATCCTGAAAACATGTCCTGTTGGTGGGTCTTGAGGACTGGAGTTGAGAAACACTGAGTTAGATGCTTCTAATCAACTCATTACCTGCATTAAAGACAGCTTCCTTAAATAGTCACCTTTATAAAAGACTCCTGTCCACAGACTCAATTAATCAGTCAAACTCTAACCTCTACAACATGGGCAAGACCGAAGAGCTTTCTAAGGATGTCAGGGACAAGATTTATAGACCTGCACAAAGCTGGAATGGGCTCAAAACCATAAGTAAGACGCTGGGTGAGAAGGAAGATAACTTTGGTGCAATAGTAAGAAAAAAAGAAGAAAAAACTAAGGGCGGGCAAAGTATAACGGGCTTTAACGCCTGTTTTTCTGGCGTTAACTGCGGGCCCCCAGCCCGAATCCCCTGTCGGACGCAGCGTTCGCCACTTTCGGCTGCGGTCCGCATGAAGGGGCGGGCAGTGGGCGCGGTGGGGCCGGGGGTGTGTTTGGCGTTCCGGGGCGGGACGCAGCGGCGCTCGTATAGTCCGAGGGATGTACCATCGCGGCTCGCCAAATCGCGGCGCTGGCAAACTCCGACACAAGCAGACCAGGTTTTTTTTTGGTCTAATCTCCGGCAGAGGCGAAGTGAAGCAGGATCCGAACATGGAGGAAGCGGATCGAAAAAATCGCCCACAGAAGTCTCGGCGCTCCGCTCCGACAAGCAGACTTGGTCGAAAAAGCTCCGGCGGAGGCGAAGGAAGCAAGAACGGAACATGCGAGGAAGCAGATCGAAGATCGCGACAGAAATCTCGGCGCTCCGCTCCGTGCAGAGGAGTATGAATAGGAAAAAAATCGCCCTTTATAAAGACGGAAAACAGTGTCAGAAGAGAAACTGCACGTAAAAAATACACATAATAAAAAAAACAATCACTTTCCCAAAATCTAGAACGGGCAATAATCAACAAATATGATATTGCAAAATTGCCGGGGAAAGACAGTAATTCAAAAAACTGAAACCTATTCTCATTGGTCGGCAGAAACCGGCCAATCAGAATCGGAGCGACAATGAAAACCCTTAAAAGCTATGGGGAAGAATTTGGGCCAATTTAAAAATCCCCGGCGGGATAATTCAAAATACAGTAAAAAAAGCTGAAAAGAGCTGATTGGCTGAGCTAGCGGGGTCGCCGGGTAGCTCAGCCCAATCAGAATAGGAGCGGGCAAAGTCCCATTCTAGCCTAAAGGAAAGTGGGGAGACCCAATCAGAATCCAGGGCCGGGATAATTCAAAATACAGTAAAAAGACAGAAAAAGAGCTTATTGGCTGAGCTAGCGGGGTCTCGGCTTAGCTCAGCCAATCAAGCGTGAGCTACTTTCTCCCATTATATCTATGGAGAGATGAGCGCTATAAATCTCGGCGCTCAGCGCCGCGCGGCATGAAGTATTAATCAACAAATTATTTTTATAACAGTGTAAAACATTCTCAGATAAAGGGCCCGAACACTTCTTTAAAAATAAAGCAGTTAAAAACCCGAACAAACGCGTTCGTCGCCGAGACGGCGCTACATAGGGAATTGCCATAGGAGAGAATTGCCGGGAAAGACAGTAATTCAAATTTTAAAAGCTATTCTCATTGGTCGGCATAAAACCAGCCAATCAGAATAGGAGCGACAATGTCCCATTAGATCCTATGGAGGAGAATTGACCAATCAGAATAAGGAAACGAAAGTGGCCATTCTATCCTATGGAGGAAAAAATGGACAATCATATTCAAAGGCGGGACAGTTCAAAATACAGTAAAAAGGCAGAAACGAGCTGATTTGGTTGACACAGCGGGTGGGGTCGTCCAGCTTAGCCAATCAGAGCGCGAGCTGCTTTCTCATTTGAGTTTCTATGGTGAATCGAAATTTAAGAGGCGCCGTAATTTGGACCAATGGGGAGAGCGTACGGCTCCTAAGGGTTTCTAATGCAATCTGGTTTTAAAAGTGTACATGTCTGAAATCAAATTTATAACACTACAGAAGTTGTGCCGATGTGTTATATAAAAGGAATACTTAATAGTGGCTAACGAAATAAAAATTTGAAATCAGAAAAATCATGCTTATTTCTTATTTTCGATGCAACCCATTATATGATCCCTTTGGCCCAACGAAAAATAAAGAAATAAACATGATTTTATGGACTTTTTTTTTTTTTTTCGTTTTGCCCCATATTAGTATTTCTTGTATATACACATCGGCACAACTTCTGTAGTGTTTTTATAATTAGATTTCAGCCATGTACAGTTTTATACCAGATTGCATTGGAAAACCCATAAGGAGCGTCCCCTCGCTCTCCCTTGGTCCCAAATTACGGCGCCTCTTTTTTTAAATTTCGATTTTCCCCATAGAAACTCTATGAGAAAGCAGCTTGCGCTCTGATTGGCTAAGCTGGGCGAGCCCCCCCGTGCTTCAAACCAATCAGCTTGTTTCTGCCTTTTTTACTGTAATTTTGAACTGTCCGCGTGGATTCTGATTGGTTTTAAACTTCCCATAGCTAGAATGGACTTTGTCGCTCGTATTCTGATTGGTCTAAAACTTCCCTAGCCTAGAATGGGACTTTGTCGCTCCTTTTGATTGGCTGAGATAGCCAAGCCCCCGTTATCTCAGCCAATCAGCTGTTTTTAGCATTTTTACTGTATTTTGAACAGTCCGCCGTGGATTCTGATTGGTCAAATCCTGCCCCCTAGGTTTTAATAGTTCAGTGTCGCTCCTATTCTGATTGGCCGGTTCTGGCGACCAATGAGAATAGGTTTCAGAATTTGAAATACTCTATTTCCCGACCATTTCCAATATCCTAATTCTTGACTTAGGATATTGGAAAGTGATTTTGTTTTATGTAATTTTTATTTTTAATGTTTCAGCTCTTTTCCTGGGAATGTAGAACGCCTTTATAAAGGCGATTTTGGATTTATACTCCGCACCGACATGTGGAATGATTTCTCGCCGCTCCAGCCTGTCTCGCATCGGAACAGATTTTCGGGGGCAGTCCCCCCACGGCGCCTAAGTCCCGCACTGCGCCCCACACACTGGCGAGGCGTGGCAGACTTTTCCCCGCATGTATGAGGGAAGTGCCTCGGACGGCGAATCTTCGGCACAGCGCCATGTCCCCGCACTGTTTCCCCCGCACTGGCGAGGCGCGGCGGACTTTTCCCCGCATGTATGATCGCACTACCCGGGGGACAAAACTCAGACGCAGCGCCGAACTTCGCCTCCCTTCCGCACTGCGCCCCGACACGCTAGCGAGGCGCGGCGGACTTTACATGATATGTATGAGCGTGGCCCGTCCCTGACATAAATCAGGCGCAGATTCCGCCGGGAAACTGGTGGAAAACGGCGCCTCGACCTGGCGAGCTTCATACATGTGGCCCTAAATGACTGTCAGTCGACATCGATCTGGGGCACCATGCAAAATCTCACCTCGTGGGGTATCCTTGATCATGAGGAAGGTGAGAGATCAGCCTAAAACTACACATGGGGAACTTGTTAATGATCTCAAGGCAGCTGGGACCACAGTCACCACAGTCACCAAGAAACCCATTAGGTAACACATTATGCTGTAATGGTTTGAAATCCTGCAGCAATCCCCCTGCTCAAGAAGGCACATGTGCAGGCCTGTCTGAAGTTTGCCAATGAACACCTGGATGATTCTGTGAGTGATTGGGAGGTGCTGTGGTCAGATGAGACAAAAATTGAGTTCTTTGGCATTAACTGAACTCGTCATGTTTGGAGGAAGAGAAATGCTGCCTATGACCCAAAGAACACCATCCTCACTGTCAAGCATGGAGGTGGAAATATATTGCTTTGGGTGTGTTTCTCTGCTAAGGGCACAGGACTACTTCACCGCATCAATGAGAGAATGGATGGAGCCATGAACCATAAAATCCTGAGTTACAACCTCCTTCCCTCTGCCAAGACAATAAAAATGGGTCGAAGCCGGGCCTTCCAGCAAGACAATGACCCAAAACATACAGCCAAGGCAACAAAAGAGTGGCCCAAAAAGAAGCACATGGAGGTCATGAAGTGGCCTAGCCAGTCTTCAGACCTTAATCACATAGAAATCTTATGGAGGGAGTTGAAGTTCCGGGTGTCCAAGCAACATACTCAAAATCTTAAAGAGGTTTTATCATTACACGCTTTCATATACTTGATCCGTTTCTATCTGTTTTAGCTTCAAATCCAGGGGCGAGTCTCTCTTCCCTGTAGGCGTGTCTCTCCTCCCAGGAGGCATGGCTTCCCTCACTGAAGAGTTGTGACATCATCATTCTGTGTGAAGCAGTGGAAGGGAGAGGATGTCACAGCTCTGCAGACCTCCTACAATGTTCTCTTGTCTGCAGAGCTATCATCTCCAGGCTGGATTGCTGTAAGCAGTTATACATTCAGCCTGAAATGATTAAACAAATATGAGAAATGCAAGCTGCCCCCCCCCCCCTCTGTTACCAGGCAGGAGATACAGGGGAGCATACTGTATAAGGCTGTTATATGGGGGGAGCACAGGGTATAAGACTGTGTTATATGAGAGGAAATTGAATCTAGCAACTAGAGACTCAGTAATTGCCCAGATCCTTTACATAGAGTCATCACTGGGAGATAAGGATAGAGAGAACCTGAGACAGCCTTTACTCTCAGGCAGTTAATTTCACTTTTGTTTTCCACAGCTCAGAGGGGAGTAAGCACAGAGGTCAGGCAGCCAATTACAGCACAGGGGGCGTTTCCCATCCAGGGAGTATGTCCAAACAGGCTCAATGACATATCAGTGAGCCAATCATAGAAAAGGGGGCGTGTCCCATCCACCTGCTGCAGAAATAGCTATAGATGCACAGATTAGCCCATATCTGCTATGACAAGTGATTTAAGTAATGCAAACCAATTGTAAAAGTGCTTATTTTTAATGTTCCCATCATTTGAGATATGATCTTTGTAGCGAGAAAACCCCTTTAATGATTTGGAGATTATCTGCAAAGAGGAGTGCTTCAAAATTCCTCCTGACATTTGCAAACCTCATCATCAACTACAAAAAACATTTGACTGCTGTGCTTGCCAACAAGGGTTTTGCCACCAATTATTAAGCCTTGTTTGCCAGAGGGATCAAATACAGGGTAGGCCATTTATAGGAATACACCTAACTAAATGGGAATGGTTGGTGATATCAACTTCCTGTTTGTGGCACATTAGTATATGGGAGGGGGAAAACTTTTCAAGATGGATGTTGACCATGATGGCCATTTTGAAGTTGGCTATTTTGGATCCTACTTTCTTTTTCCAATGGGAAGAAGGTCATGTAACACATCAAACTTATTAAGAATTTCACACGGAAAATAATGGTGTGCTTGGTTTTAACATAAGTTTATTCTTTCAAGAGATTTTTCAGGGTTTGAAACTCTCCATTGATTCCTATTGGGATTTTCAGTGGTGAAAACACTTCAAGAATTGACATGACACTTCTTATTCAGCGTTCAAAGAAGTGTGGAAAACGCACAGAAAAATCTTGTCAAAAACACATAGTATAAACTATGGCATATTATTTATGGGAAATTTTTCAATGAAAATTAAATAGGAGCATTTTGGACGCTGATTTGGGCTTTGAAAACAGCACCCAAACAGCTGTGTGGGCATAGCTTTACTACTAGACAGTTTCCATACAAAAGGCCCAATGTGTGTGTTTGTGTGTGTGGAGGAGGATAAAATAAATTTGGAAATAATTTTTGCACATTTATTTTACAGCAAACCATCTTGTATGGTTTGACTGTTGCATATTAACCCTATAGACTAGTTTACCGCCTAAACGTCATCATTAAATAATTTACCCTGTGTTTATAGATATACGACTTCATAAAAGATACATTAAAGCGTCCTGATGTTCTCTTAAATCATTAAAGCATAGGAAAGTACCCTGCAGCAAAAAGGAACAAGGACACGAGAAAAGAGCAGCAGACATAGCAAATAGTATTAGTGTAAAATAGAAGTCCATACTGTTCAAGATATTTTACCTCTTGAATATGTTGTGGCTATTGTTAATGTAACCTAAAGATAACACTATATGGCTTTTATTTGCCCAAAGCAATATAGAAATCTGCCAAAATCGTGAATGTTTGTATCATTTTTTACTATGTCTGATGCATAACAGCTGAAAAGCTTGCTATTCATATTGCTATTCTTTTGACATTTGTTGTCTGCAGTGGTAGTTGTGTGGGATTGTGGACATACAATTCAATGTTTGTGTTTTGTTTTTTTTCTAAAAGAAAAAGCAGCATCTGTTTTCAATATAATGTAAAGGTTTCTAATCTTTTAGACTTTTTGAGCCACCTTTAACTACAGTAATGCAGACCTTTGAAGATAAATTGTATTACATTAAAACAAATTGCTATTATACCATTAATTGACACACTATAGGAGTTTTGAGATCTTTGCAATATTATCAACATGGATGTCATGTTGTAGCCATCACATATGGTCACAACGCAAAGCTACACAGGTAGGGTTGACAAGCCACTGGTTGGGAGTGCAACCCTAATGGATATTACTTGCATTAACTCCTTAACCACCGCCCGCCGACTTTAGACGTCGGCTGGTGCAGGTCGTTCGTCTGCAGCGACGTCTTAAGACATCAGAATTTGCGGCTGCGGGCGCCGCAGCTGTGCTGAGATCGGGGCTGTACTACACAGCCCTGATCCCAGCGCGGCTCCTGCAAGCACCGGGCAGCGGGGGAACCTCCGCTCACGATGCTTTAACCCTTTGATTGCGGCGGATCGTCACCTCAGCACAATCAAAGGGTTTCCCTGCTTGGTCGGGTGATCGGAACACCCGGTGACCCGACAGGGCCCGGGGAGCGGCTGCACAGTCAGCCCTGGGGACCTGGAGTAGCCCCAGAGCTGTCTGTGTACCCAAGCAGTGACCAGGACAGACTGTGAGCTGCCCCTGATCACTCCCTGTGTCAGACTGACACAAAAATTATAATGTATTAGCATATATGAATATGCTAATACATTACTAAGTGTAAAAAAATAAAAAAAATAAAAATGTAAAACCGTTATCCCTTCAGGGGATTTAAAAAAATAAAAAAGTAAAAAAAAACCTGAAAAAGTGTAAAAAAAAATGAATAAAAAAAAATAAAAATAAATATTTAATAAAAAATAATTGTGCATATATTACACACACAAAAAATCCTACAGATATAAGGTATCCACACAAACGGAATAACCTGTAGAATTAATCTAACAAGTTATTAAGTGTGAAATGTGAATGGTGTAAAAAAAAATAAAAAAACAAAGTTTTTTAAAAAAATAAAAAAAAATCTGCCAAGTGAACTTAAACTATTCCCCCATAAAGTACAACTTGTCTCGAATAAAACGAGGCCTCATACAACTGCGTCATTGAAAAAATAAAAAAAGTTACAACTTTTGAAACGCAAGGAGGCAAAAACGAAAATAATGTTCTGGTCATTAACTACTTTTCAGGCGTTCGGCTTAAGCAGTCACCGGGCTTTTAAGAAACTTCAAAAAAATCTGTACTAGAAGTGAAGCAAAATTGTGTGTGTATATATATATATATATATATATATTAATATATTAATACATAATTTTTAGGGGCAGAGGCAGATGGAGTAAAGGATAGCTGCTGGCTACGTGTCACCAAGGTTACCTGGCCTTGGTGGGGTAAGAGCCATTCATGCCGCAGTAAGTGGTTGGCAGCCATTTATAGTTAGTGTGACTGTTCCAGTCGATCTGGGATGGCTCTTATAGGGAGTAGAGTTAAGCGAAAAAAATTTCACTGAATGGGACCAGCGCTTCCAGGTAAAAAGAGTGCAAAATTTTATTGAGTGCTTACATAACCACACACATATAGGTACAAAAATAAATGGTTAAAAATCCAACGCGTTTCTGGTGCTGCATCGCACCCTTGTTCCACGGAAAACATTACTTTGCCTGACAGGTGTACTTAAATTAGTAAAGTTAGGAGGTAAAGTAAGTTACATCATTTCCTGTTCAGACATTTAGGACATACATCTAAAATACATCTAAAACATATATTGCTTCCTATGGTAGAGAAATAATCAGAATAGTACAGAAAAAACTAGCTTAGCTGTGTCTAGATTAATATTATACGCCGGGTCTTTCCCTGAAGTTTTAGACCGGACGGCGTCCGTGTGTCAAATTTTATATATCCAATGCGTTTTCGCGCATGCGTACAGCACGCTCCCAGTCGCCCCCACTTTTGGGCTTATACATTTTTTTCCAATGCATAACAGTGGAAGCCATCTAATGAACTTTTATGTTCTTCTATGAAATGTTTCGTGACTCCCGAATGGTGAGTGTGACCTTTTGCTATGTGTGCTTTTATGTTCAGACACACCGGTTTTAAATTTTTTCGAATCGTACTACCAATGTATTTTTTATTGCAGGTATTTACATTGTATATTGTACACAAGTTTGGTCAGAATCGCAGTTGATGAATTGCCTGATCTTGATGCATTGTTATCTACATCTGTGAAAGTCTGCACTTTGTTAGTGTATTTACAGATTTTTACACCTGTTATTTTTTACACGAAAAAGCCCACTGTGGATTTAAAGCCAGGTTTCACTTTGTGTTCGGTCACAGAATCTACTAGGTGAAATATTATCTGCTATGGTCTTACTACGGCGTGCTACCATGGAAATTCCTTCATCTAAAATTTCTGCTAGTACACTATCTTGTCTGAGTATATTTACATTTTTTAAAAAAACCTTTTTTATTTTAGAAAATTCCTGGCTGAAAGTGGTAAAAAAAAACTACTTCTTTTTTGGGTTTCTTTATTTTTAACCCTTAATAATCTTGCTGAGTTTTTGCTTCATTTTCTCTTTGGCCTGTTTTAATTGTTTTATTTGTATACCCCCTTTCTTTCAGTCTTGTTTTCTATGATTTTTATTTGCTTGTCATATTCATTTTCAACTGTGCAAGCCCTAACGTGTCTTAGTATTCACCAGTGGGATTAGAATTAAGCGTGTGAGTCGGGTGACAGCTGTCTGCTCAAGGGTGGTGTTCCCGTGTAGAGGCTTCCTATAAAAGGATGTGGACACCTTCCCATCTGCATTACCCGACAGTCAAATATCAAGGAAAGAATTTACTCTCATGTTCAACTGTTTATGTGAATCTAAGATTGACATCGTTGTTGTTAACATATGAAACAAAATCCGGTTTTGGACGCCACATCGCGACCCCAAACATAAGGAGGTCGTCAATGTTCGCCCATACCAGCCCAAACCGACTCAGTAAAGGGGTTTTCACAGAACCATAATATAAACTGCTGCTCCCACCACGCCATCATCAGGTTGCTAGAGAAGGTGACGCATTTAGCAACCCATTGGGACTCCCAGCATTTGTATATAAAATTCACCATTGAATTCAAAATAGTTCTCTCCATGAGGAAGTCAATGCACTCCAGAAAAAAAAATTTTAGTGGCCTCATCATGTATGCCACTACGTATTGAAAATGGTATTTTTACCGCATTTTTTAGGGGGTGACTGGGGATCCTGGAGTACAGACTAACCAATCTAAGCTCAACCATGTATAATTCTCACTCCAAACAAAATCATGAAAATTTTTAACACCGTGGTGCTATCCTTAAAGGGTATCCTGGGGTTTTGCACACCAGAGGTTTTTAGGCAGTCATCCACCCTTTCTGTTGAGTCTTTCACAAAGACTGCCGCAGCTAGAGACAATGGGGGAAGACTAGGGGAAAAATCCCCTTATGGGTTTTGGGGACACCATAAAAAGTAGGGGTTTTTGGGTATTTTACATCTAAATAATATTTCTCCTTTTCAGATATTACGCCCAGGGCAACTCCCTCCTGCAATAATTTATTCAGTCTCAACCTCATTTCCTTAATGGGATTTTTTGGGCACCTTACGATAGGTTTGACTGTCACTCAGGATATCATAAACTAGTTTTTTTATAGAGTCCAGTATCCATCACAGCAATTGTACCCCCCTTATCCGATTTTTTTATAATCAAGTTTTGTTTCTCCTTAATTCATTCATTGCTATGCTTTCTTTTTTAGTTAAGTTGTTTTTAATATATTTTTTATTTTTACTTTTCAGAATTTTTAGATCTCTCTCCATGACACTCTGAAAAGTGTCCATGGCATTAACTCTAGCTTTAGGGCATAAATAAAGGGGTTTTCTCATGCCGTGATGGATCTGTATTCATCCTCACTAGAAACATTTTTTTGCCTGTAGTTTTTTGAGGGTAAGCAACGATTGTTGTTCAGTAAAGACAATCTTTCATATTCATTCACAAATTCCCCTTCTAATTCAATAATGTCCTTATTTGTATCCGCCTTATCTTTATCTTTATCTCTGAAGTGTCTCTTTACCGTGAGAAGTCTGACAAACTTGTTAAGGTCCAGCATTGTATCAAATAGGCTGAAATGGTGTGTGGGGGGAAAAGTTTTAAACCCTTCTTTATCACTTTGAGCTGTCCCTCGTCAATATAGTGGGGGTGAGCAACATTTTACTGTGGTCCTCATCTGTTATGTCTTCTTTTTCGTTGCAGTTCCCCGTTTTTTTACCGTGTTTCCTCCCTCCTCTTCTCGTACTCCGTTTTTTGGGACTTCCTGACAGCCTCTTCTATTCTCCATAAGTTGAGCATTTCTACTTCTAGTGGTTGATCTTTCAATGGAGGAAACAATCTGAATCTGAGGTACCTGTATGTGTATAGTCCCAGTCTGAGAAACTGACCTCTTTTCTTTGTCTATTGAATCTCCTTGAATTTTTTAGAATTGATCTCGGTTTTCTTTCGTACTTCCAAGAGTAACCCCCTTTATTATCCCTTAAAAGCTAGAGTTAATGTCATGGACACTTTTCAAAGTGTTATGGAGAGAGATCTGAAAATTTTGAAAAGTAAAAATAAAAAACATATAAAAAACAACTTAACTAAAAAAGAAAGTATAGCAATGAATGAATTAAGGAGAAATAAAAACTTGATTATAAAAAAATCTGATAAGGGGGGTTCAATTGCTGTGATGGATGCTGGACTCTATAAAAAACTAGTTTATGATATCCTGAGTGGGCAGTCAAACCTATCGTAAGGTGACAAAAATCCCAAATTAAGGAAATGAGGTTGAGACTGAATAAATTATTGCAGGAGGGAGTTGCCCTGGGCGTAATATCTGAAAAGGAGAAATATTATTTAGATGTAAAATACCCAAAAACCCCTACTTTTTATGGTGGGCCCCAAAAACCCCTAAGGGGATTTTCCCCTAGTCTTCGCCCATTTTCTCTACTGCGGCAGTCTTTGTGAAAGATCAACAGATGGTTGGATGACAGCCTACAACCTCTGCTGTGCAAAAACCCAGGATACTTGGAGGTAGCACCACGGTGTTAAAAATTTTCAATGAAATTTTTTTTGGAGTGAGAATTATACATGGTTGAGCTTGATGTGGTTAGTCTGTACTCCCGGATACCACAGTCCACACCTAAAAACTGCGGTAAAAATACCCTTTCAAACGTAGTGGCATACATGATGAGGCCACTCAAATTTTTATTCTGGAGTGCATTGACTTCCTCATGGAGAGCAACTATTTTGAATTCAATGGTGAATTTTATATACAAATGCTGGGGAGTCCCAATGGGTGCTAGTGCGTCACCTTCTCTAGCCAACCTGATGATGGCGTGGTGGGAGCAGCAGTTTATATATGGTTCTGTGAACCCATTTACTGAGTCGGTGGTCTGGTATGGGCGCTACATTGACGACCTCCTTATTGTTTGGGGTCGCGATGTGGCGTCCATACCGGATTTTGTTTCATATGTTAACAACAACGTGTCAATCTTAGATTCACATATACAGTTGAACATGAGAGTATTTCTTTCCTTGATATAGGGCTGTCGGGTAATGCAGATGGGAAGGTGTCCACATCCTTATATAGGAAGCCTCTACACGGTAACACCACCTTAGAGCAGACAGCTGTCACCCGACTCACACGCTTAATTCTATCCCCTGGGTGAAAACTACAGAGCACGTAGGGCTTGCACAGATGACAATGAATTTTGACAAGCAAATAAAAATCATAGATACAAGACTGAAAGAAAGGGATATCAAATAAACAATTAAAACAGGCCAAAGGAAAATGAAGCAAAAAAAAAACAGCAAGATCTATTAAGGGTTAAAAATAAAGAAACCCCAAAAAAGAAGTAGTTTTTTCTACCACTTTTAGCCAGGAATTTTCTAAAATAAAAAGGTTTTTTTAAAAATGTAAATATACTCAGACAAGATAGTGTACTAGCAAAATTTTAGATAAGGGAATTTCCTTGGTAGCACGCCGTAGAAACCATTTGCAGATAATATTTCCCTAGTAGATTCTGTGACCGAACACAAAATGAAACCTGGCTTAAATCCCCAGGGGCTTTTTTCCGTGTAAAATATACAGTGTAATATCTGTAAATACACTAACAAAGTGCAGACTTTTTTTTACAGATGTAGTAACAGATGCATCAAGATCAGGCAATTCATCAACTGCGATTCTGACATCTTGTGTACAATATACAATGTACTACCTGCAATAAAAAATACTTGGTAGTACGATTCGAAAATTCAAAAACGTGTGTCTGAACATATAGCACACATAGCAAAAGGTCACACTCACCATTCGGGAGCACGAAAACATTTCATAGAAGAACATAATGGTTCATTAGATGGCTTCCACTGTTATGCATTGGAAAAAGTGTATAAGCCCAAAAGTGGCGGCGACTGGGAGCGTGTGTACCATGCGCGAAGCGCATTGGATATATAAGTTAGACACCGGACGCCGTCCGGTCTAAACTTTAGGAATGACCTGGCGTTATATATAATCTAGCACAGCTAAGCTAGTTTTTCTGTATCTATTCATGATTATTTCTCTACCATAGGAAGCTAATATATGTTTTAGATGTATTTTAGATGTATGTCTTAAATGTCTGAACAGGAAATGATGTAACTTACTTTTACCTCCTACTTTAAATAATTTAAGTACACCTGTCAGGGAAAGTAATGTTGCCGTGAACAAGGGTGCGATTTCAGCACCAGAAACGCGTTGGATTTTAACCCTTATTTTTGTACCCTATATGTGTGTGGTTATGTAAGCACTCAATAAAATTTTGCACTCTTTTTACCTGGAAGCGCTGGTCCCATTCAGTGAAATTTTTTTCGCTTAACTCTTGTCTAAGAGGCTTGTGGTTGGAAGCCAGGGAGCCGTGCGCTACAAACCATGTGAAACAACGAGGAGTCTCAGGTGCAACTGATGGGCGTTTACCGGTGAGTGCCATTTATCCCTTACAAAGACTTATATTTACTTACTTATAGGGAGTAGGCAAAGTGTTGGGTGGGTGCCTACTCCCCGTATTCCAGGACAGGCTTTTGGAAGGTCTGGGGGCGTGGTCGGCTGCCTGGAACTAGGAGTGACAGGAGAGGTAAAGAGGGGGCTCTCTTTACCCCCCATGGCTAGGGAGAGTCTGAACTAGGTGAGTCTGGTGGGACTCTGGGTTTTGGGGGCTCTGTGTGGTAGGCACAGACCACTGGCTAGAGAAGGGTCTCTAATTGCGTATAGGCAGTGGCCAGATGGCATGAGGTTTTTTGTTTGTTTGTTTCTGTACTGTAACCTGTGCCTCAATAAAACAGACAGAAAGAAGAAGCCCTGTGTCATTCTGTTAACCAAAGTGGCCATACACAAGCTAAGATACCCCCAGGACGGTCCAAGATGGTGTCCAAATGTGAGGGAGACATATATAAAATATAAATATATATATATTATAATAATATATATTTTATAAAACACAAATTTCTCTTTCTCCATTTATCACCCTTCTTTCCCCCTTCTATACACATCATGATCAAAAAAAAAAAAAACTCTACAATCTGACCCCAAATGAATCAGCTCACTGAAGTATCAGATTACAAGTTACCTAAAGAAGTATTTGGAGAGGGAGGGGGGACGTACAGAGTTAAAAAGAGGGGAGAAGACACATACACATTGCTGAAAACTCTAGTAAATGCTATTTCTCACCCCTAGTGCTCGATTAACAGGTTCCGTTCAAAGCCTCTATCACAGAGGCAGTGCTGAAGCCATTACATGACAGACAACAACATCGTCCAAGGGATGGGTTTCCTCATTTTTACTAGAAATAGCTTTGCATGTTCTTTTTTCTATCTTTTTGTTTGGGGAATCTGTAACAGAGGCTCTAAACAGAACCTCCAATGAAGATATGAACCAGGCCTTCCCACTGCTCATTACTGATCTATAATGTCCTCTGTGCTGCTGCTGTTGTTTCTGAAGTTGTGCTACAGAGAGACAGAGAAGCATAATCTTTTCTGTGTGTCATACTGGATCATATATCACTGAACCTGATAAAGTGCACTACTTGTTTAATTTTATCTAGTGGATGTATTGCGGATTTCTTTAAAATAAAGAAGACAACGTCAGTTTGTTTGAAGCAATTTTTTTTTTTTACTTGAAACGGGTCCTCACACAAAATGTATGTAACCCAGGTGTTTCCCCGATAGTAAGACCCCCCCCGATAGTAAAGACGTTAGCGGGGAGTATAGGGACGGTCGACTAATGTAAAGACGTACCCCGAAAGTAAGACGTAGTAACTACGTTGTCTGCGCTCGGGGGCGCTGCGATGGCCCGGGCGCCGACAGGGACGCTTCAGCTATATGGGCTCCTCAGGGAGCGCAAATAACTGAAGGCCGAGTGAGCGCTTCAGTGTCCGGGCGCGCTGGCCCGGCCTGTCCCCCGATTCCTTCACCTATATGCACTCCTCCGGACGCATATAGGTGAAGGGATACCACTGCGGGGCACAGAGCGAGCGTCTCCGTGCTCTGCAGTGGCCTCCGTGCGACCCGCAGACTGGCGGCTGTCCGGAGCTCCCGGCACAGGCAGCGTGTGTCATCACGCTGCGTGCGCGGCCTGATGATTTTCCACCCGCCTGTGCCGGTAAAAGATAGAGCAGAGCGGGAGCGCGGGAGAACGGAGGCAGGGGATCCTAGGTAAGTGATTGTTTGTTTTTTTATTTTGGGTATTATTGCCTAAGCCCTTTCCTATACCTGCCTACAGCTGCCTTATACCTGCCCTATACCTGCTTTACAGCCCGCCTTATACCTGCCTACAGGCCCGGCCCTATAACCTCCTACAGCCCGGCCCTAAAACCTGCCTACAGCTGCCTATACCTGCCTACGCTGCCTATACCTGCCTACAAACCGGCCCTATACCTGCTACAGCTGCCATTTCCTGCCTACAGCTGCCTTTAAACCCGCCCTATACCTGCCTACAGCCGGCCCTATATCCTGCCTACAGCCTGCCCTATACCTGCGTATGGGGCCATATACCTGCCAATATAAGACATACCCCGAAAGTAAGACATAGTGGGACTTTTGGGGGTAAAAAGAATGTAAGACGCTGTCTTACTTTCGGGGAAACACGGTAGTGCATAGGAAATATCACAGCATCTAGTCTCCGCCCGCTAGCTTAGGGACAACTGAAAGTTAGAGATGCAGCCCGGTAACAAATGTCATCTATAAGATATCACCAAAAGGTTTTTTTTGTTTTTTTTTAGTAATTCAATTCAGAAAGTAAAACTCATATTATATAGAGTTATTATAAACAGAATGAACTTTTTCAAGTCTTTATTTATGTTAATCTTGATGATTATGGTTTACAGCCAAGGAAACCCCAAAAGTCATCCAGAAAATTCAAATTTATAAGACCAACTGTAAAAAATGTTTTGAAGACAGAAATGTTCGCCAAAGAAAAGTATGTACAGTAAATGTGGTCAATACTTTGTTGGGGCTCCTTTTTCATGAATGACTGCATTAATGGGCGGGCATGGGGACGATCAGCCCGTGGCACCCGCGAGGTGTTATGGAAGCCCAGGTTGCTTTGATATAGTAGCTTTAGCTCGTCTGCATTGTTTGGTCTGGTGTCTCTCATCTTCCTCTTGGCAACACCCCATAGATTCTCTATTGGGTTACAGTCTGGCGAGTTTTTCTCACCAATCAAGCGCACGATACTGTGGTTAAATTTAAAACCCGGTATTGGTACTTTTGGGAGTGTGGAAAGTTGCCAAGTCCTGCTGAAAATGTTTAAATTCCCTCTCCAAAAAGCTGTTGGCAGAGGGAAGCTTAAAGTGTCTAAAATTTCCAGCTAGATGGATGCGCTGACTTTGGTCTTGATAAGACACAGTGGACCTACATGGCTTCCCAAACCATCACTGATTGTGAAACTTCACACTAGACCTCAAGCAGCTTGGATTGTGCGTCTCTCCTCTCTTCCTCCAGACTCTGGACCTCGATTTCCAAATTAAATGCAAAATTTACTTTCATCTGAAAACAAACACATTGGACCACTGAGCAACAGTCCTGTTCATTTTCTCCTTAGCCCAGGTGAGACGCTTCTGGCGTTGTCTATTGGTCATGAGTGGCTTGACACATGGAATGCGACACTTGTAGCCCATGTCCTGGAAAGTTTAGTGTCAATTTAGTTGTCCACCTCAATTCTTTTTATTACCATAGTAGGGCCTATTTAAAGTAAAAAAATAAAATAAAATAATACTCACCTCTTCCCCAACTTCCACTAGTCACTACAACTTGATATAATATTACGCTCTAGAAATGCATACTGACCCTTTTAGAACTCTGTTAGTGAAGTCACCATGACAAGTTCCTCTGGCAGAGAGTTCCACAGTCTCACTGCTCTTACAGTAAAATCCTTTCTATGTTGCTGTAGAAACTTTCTTTCGTCAAGACGTAGAAGATGCCCCTCTGTTCTGGATACAGTCCTGGGCCTAAACAGATCTTGAGACAGATCTCTATATTGAGCTTTAATATATTTAAACATATTTATTATGTCCCCTCAAAGCCGTCTTCCTCCAACTAAATAACCCTAATCTTGCTAATCTTTCTGGGTATTGCAGTCCACCCAGTCCTTTTATTATTTTTGTTGTCCGCCTTTGTACCTGTTCAAGCTCTACAACGTCTTTCCTGTGCACTGGTGCTCACCAGAACTGTACACAATATTCCATGTGTGGTCTAACCAGTGACTTGTATAGTGGGAGAATAATGTTCCCATAATGTTCATCTATGCCCCTTTTAATACATCCCATAATCCTGTTTGCCTTGGCAGCTGTTGCCGGACACTGGCTGCTACAATTAAGTTTACTGTCCACTAGGATTCCCAAGTCCTGCTCCATGTCGCTTTTACCCAGCATTTTTCCATTTAACATGTAGTCATGTAATGGATTTTTCCTATGTTCATAACCTTGCATTTATCTGTGTTAAATCTCATCTACCATTTCTCTGCCCAGGCCTCCAACTTATCCAGATCCCTTTGTAATAACACATTATCCTCTACTGTGCTAATTACTTTACAGAGCTAGTATCATCTGCAAAGATCAATATTCTACTGTGCAATCCATGTGTAAGATCATTAATGAAAATATTAAAGAGGATAGGGTGTAATACTGTACCCTGTGGTACCCCACTAGTAACAGGGATCCAGTCTGAGTATGTACCGTTAATCACCACCCTTTGTTGGACAGGAACGTCACTGAAGCTGCCACTGACTGGCTACCGCGCTTATGTGACGTCACCCCTGTGAAGTGAGCTGCCTGACTGGGGAACTCGGACAGTGGCATGTGACCACTGCAGCCTATCACTCCACCCTTATGCACAATGGTTCCCATTAGGTGGATAGACGGGTTAATAGATTGAGTGGTTTTGTGATCAGGTTGTGGCCGAGTCTCCTTACTGAAATAAAATAAGGAGGTTACCACCACATTATCTAAAGCATGTTGTGTGTAATGGTAGACAAGTGTCAATAGTCTGAGCATATCTGACGTATGATAAGCAGGTACTGACTCAGTAGCCTGTATGATTATGGTCAGCTGAGAAAAGTTACTGGGCCATAACACACACTAAAAGAGAGCTGCAGCTGTGGCTGAAGACTTAGTTCTGACCTGTAAGGGTATGTTCACACAATGTACTGCGGCGCATACAGTACGCGCCTCAGTACATTGCGTCTTTCGGTAGCTCGCGCTGATATGTCACTTATCTCCCCGCATGTACAATATGATCGTATTGTACGAGCGAGGAAAGGAGGCATAATCCATAGTTCTCTATGAGAACTATGGATTACCGTAATTTCGGTGCGCATCACGCCCATATTAGAGCGCAAATACGCGGTGAAATGCACGCCGAAATTACGCCATGTGAACATATCCTAAGACTGCTGACTGAGCCATAGAAATAGAGGTGACAAGACATAACATGACCAAAATGAGAGAGGAGACAAAGAGAGCAGTGGTAATGGCCTACCAACAGAGACAAGAATGAGTGCTCCTGGCTTAGGAAACAAGACATGTGCACGTGAGACAGCTTGTGACAGACAGCTACTAAGCCAGAGGACTCCTAGTATAGAAGTTTTGCCTTCAGAAGTGAGCAGTGCTGGGGCAGCGCATGAACTGTAATAACATGCCCTTGATTAAAAAGTAATTAATTAAACTATCAATAGAAAAACAAAAGATAGTGCTCCCTAACACAAGTACTGCGACTTGAATATAGCAATTAGTATACAATCTCTTGTACACTAACTTTAATGAGTTGCAGGAAGAGGCACAACGCTCAGAAGAACCTTCAGTTGATTAAAGAACTGACAGTAGTGAGGATTGCTGCTGTCTGGTCGTAATGCCCTGGAACTTTCCGTGATGCTGGGTACATAGATCTGTAAGTAATGGAATATCCAATGAAATACCACTGGATTACTGTAGTTCAACAACCCAAGTCCATGGAACTGACGAAGTGTGCTTCAGCATACAAAACGCGTTTTCCATTTAAAGAAATAAAATCCTGATAACTGAATAAGAGGTCCAGTACAGATCATTGTATATTCCATTACCTATATTAATGAAACGTTGACATGGCACCTTTGGCTCACGGGCCAGTGCTAGAGATACACTAATGAAGCACAGTTTTTTTCAATGAAGCTAACATTAAATGAATCAGAAATACCCTCTATACATTGTTAATGTGGTAAATGACTATTCTATCTGCAAATGTCTGGTTGTTAATGCAATATCTTCATAGGTGTTGTGGGGGTTAGCGTCACGAACAGGTAAGCAGCAGGGCTTCAACAGACCGGACAGTGACACAGAAGTAAAGTTCAAGTCCAGGCGCTGCCTGGATTTATTTGCAGCAGAAAACAAAAACACAGGGCCTTAAAGTTCAGGCCAAAAACACAAACAAAATGCCGGCTCGGCTGAGCTCTACCTATACAGAACATTCCTCTTTGTCCTGCACCATTAGACGGTCACAGCGTGGTTTCCCTCTTAGCAGCAGAGGTCCACAGGAAGAACACCCACAAGCCTGCAGACCCAGGCTTTATAGGCCCAATACCAGCCTCACCTGGGGCGCGGGAGTGGCCACCCACCCTGCTCTTTGACCACTCCAGGAAAAGCCGACCCAGACTAAGCGGACTGGAACCGCTATACTAACACTGTGTCAGTAACATAGTGTTACTGACACCTAAACTGTCGGCCTTTCTTCACCGAAACCAGGCCTCTCGGTGACACGCATCGGTCCAGAGGCTTCCTAACGCCACATAAAACAGTACCCTAGGGGAAAAATACCTTCCCTCTGCTACGTCGCCTGCCACCTTCTCACAGTGTATAGAGGCCTATTTCCAACAACCATCACTCCAGTGTTCTAATGGTACATTGTGTTTGCTAACTGTGTAAGAAAGCTATTGGATATTTTGAACACCCTTGAAAACCCTTGTGCAAATATGTTGGCACAGCTGAAAACAGCTTTCCTGATTAGAGAAGCTATAAAACTGACCTTCCTTTGAGCTAGTTGAGAATCTGAAGCATTACATTTGTTGGTTCGATTAAACTCGCATAATGGCCAGAGAAAGAGAATTTTCATGTGAAACTCAAGTCTATTCTTGTGCTGAGAGATGAAGGCTATTCCATGCAAGAAATTGCCAAGAAACTGAAGATTTCCTACAATGGTGTGTACTACTTCCTTCAGAGGAGAGCCCAAACAGGCTCTAACCAGAGTAGAAAGAGAAGTGGGAGGCCCCGCTGCACAACTGAGCAACAAGACAAGTACATTAGAGTCTCTAGTTTGAGAAATCGACGCCTCACAGGTCCTCAACTGGCAGTTTCATTAAATAGTACCTGCAAAATGCCAGTGTCAATGTCTACAGTGAAGAGGCGACTCCAGGATGCTGGCTTTCAGGGCAGATCTGAGTCTGGCTAATAACAGGAAAAGATTAATATGGGCTAAAGAACACAGACATTGGACAGAGGAAGATTGGAAAAAAGTGTTATGGACAGACAAATCGAAGTTTGAGGTGTTTGGACCACACAGAAGAACATTTGTGAGACGCAGAACAATTGAAAAGATGCTGGAAGAGTGCCTGACACCATCTGTCAAGCATGGTTGAGGTAATGTGATGGTCTGGGGTTGCTTTGGTGCTGGTAAAGTGGGAGATTTGTATAAGGTAAAAGAGATTTTGAATAAGGAAGGCTATCACTTCACTTTGCAATGCCATGCCATACCCTGTGGACAGCGCTTGATTGGAGCCAATTTCATCCTTCAACAGAACAATGACTCAAAGTACACCTCCAAATTATGCAAATACTATCTAGGGAAGAAGCAGGCAGCTGGTATTCTATCTGCAATGGAGTGGCCAACGCAGTCACCAGATCTCAACCCCAGTGAACCATTGTGGGAGCAGCTTGACCGTATGGTATGCAAAAAGTGCCCATGAAGCCAATCCAATTTATGGGAGGGGCTTCTGGAAGCATGGGGTTAAATTTCTCCAGATTACCTCAGCAAAATAACAGCTAGAATGGCAAACGTCTGCAATGCTGTAATTGCTGCAAAGGGAGCATTCTTTGACGAAAGCAAAGCTTGAAGTAGAAAATTATTATTTTAAATAAAAATCATTATTTCTAACCTTGTCAATGTCTGGACTATATTTCTATTCATTTTGCAACTCATTTGATAAATAAAAGTATCAGTTTTCAGGGAAAACACAAAATTGTCTTGGTGACACCAAACTTTTTAACGGTAGTGTAAATTAGCATCATATCCCTAGTTCCCTAGTGGAGATTAAGATTGCCTTATGCTGATTACTGCAAGAGAACCACCAGCCACACTGTTCTACTACGTCAGTGCCTCCAAGCAAGAACCAACAAACAATTGTAGATATCTTGCTTGTAACTCCCAAGCTAAAAGTGCCTCTACTCATTAAAGTATTCCTGAATTTGTAACACAAACAACCGTAGGAGTGAATATTGTTTAATGCTCCTCAACTAAGTTATCTCCATTAGGTCTCTCACAATAGCACTACTCAAGCCCATAGGGGATAGTATCCTGGACAGATGAATACCACCAGACTCATTTTAGCCCTCTTTCATACTGATCACAGGCTTAGTTTCTGTCATAGTAAATTATGTAATTTACATCCAGAGTAATTGCCATGTGTGGCACAGACAGCAGCTTGATGGCCTGGAAGGTCCAGGTTATTACAATTGTCTGGAGCCATGCTGACTGCAGTGCATTCCACAACTGCTGAGGGGACAATGAATGAACATGACGATCGAGGTGGTACCACAGATGATCTGTTGAGTTCAAGTTTGGGAAATGAGGGGGCCAGGGTAGCACTTGGTCATGTTCTTCAAACCAATGTCAGACATTTCTAGCCGTGATGACATGTTGGATTGTCTTGCTGTAAGATCTCAACCACCTCAGGAAAGACAATCAAAATGTATAGGTATATGTGATTCAAGTGGATGAATTCATACCTAAATCGGATCACAGTAATTTCCATATGCATGAGTGGGCCCAGAGAATGCCAAGAAAATATTCCCCAGAACATAATGATGCCACCACCAACTTCTATTCTTCCAGCAATAGTTTCAGGGTGTTTTGTTCTCTGATGTTTTGCGCCATCCATTTGATGAAGCATAAAACAGGACTCAATCGGAGTGAAGGTCCAATTCAATACTGCTGTAAAAATATGGCTATGTATTTGTGTAGTTCACATCTTACATTAGTGAAACGTGTTGCTCCACATTTTCCATGTTGCTTTTTGACAATGGTGCCATTTGTCCACTCAGGATACACTTTCACCACAGCAGTACAAGAACAGCCCACAAACCTGCGCAGTTTCAGAAATATAACTACCCTTGGCTTGAAAGCAATTAATTACCCCTTTTTGCAACTCTGATAAAATCTCCCCTTTTATTCATTAAAGCATTGAATGATATGTGTGCAGACAGCCCATTGCACACCTTAAATACTCACCAAGCCAGGAGAAGCTTGGTGTATGTGATGAACAGCCATGTGGGTGAAATAAGTATTGAACACATCACCAATCTTCGAAGTAAATATATTTCTAATGGTGCTATTGACATTAAGCTCTCACCATATGCCGGTAACAACTCATCCAATCCACACAGATAGCAAGGTCAAACCATAGATGTCCATAAATTAACTGTGTAATAATGAAAAATGACACAGGGAAAAAGTATTGAACACATATCGTTACATAGTATGGTTGAAAAAAAAGACATGTCCATCAAGTTCAAGCAAGGGTGGGCAAAATGTGGGTGAAGGGAGGGATATAATGAGTTTAAGCTTAGTTTCCCCTACTGATGAAGGCTTTGTAACCCATAAGGCAAGAACCAATCTGCTCTAAGGAAGGGTTGCCATCAGACTGGATCTAGAATTTTATATGGCTACATATATATTAATATTCTTTGGTTTCAGGTAGTTATTGAAGCCTTTCTTGAAACTCCCAACTGTTCCTGCTGTGACCAGCTCCTCAGGCGGCTATTCCACAGATTCACAGTTCTCATGGTGAAGAACACTTTTCTCCTCTGGAGACTGAATCTTTTTTTCTCCAGCCAAAGTGAATGTCCTCTTGTCTTTTAAGGGGGCTTTACATGAAATAATTTTTCCCCATACTTTTTGTACAGGCCTTTTATATACTTATATAAATTAATCATGTCTCACTGTAACCATCTTTTCTCAAGACTAAACAAGCTTAATTATTTTAACCTTTCATCATAACTTAGATGCCTCATTCCCCTTATTAGCTTATTTGTTCGTCTTTGCACTCTTTCTAGCTCCATTACATCTCTTCTATAAACTGGAGCCCAGAACTGAACAGCATATTCCAAGTGAGACTGCATCAATGCTTTATACAGCAGTAATATAACATCCCTGTCCTGCAAGTCCATGCCTCTTTTAATACATGGCAATATCTTGCTTGCCTTCGACGCTGCTGATTGACATTGTGCTGTTCTGTAATTTATGACCTACAAGAACGCCCAGATCTTTCTCAACAAGCGATTCCCCCAGTTTTTTCCCCCCTAGGACATATAAAGGTCTGCATCTTGGTACTAATAATCTGCAGGCATCATAATTATCCACATTGAACCTCATCTGCAAAAATAGAAACAGTGCTATTAATCCCCCCACTCTATCATGAATAAATACATTGAATAAAAGAGGACCTAATACTGAGCCTTGGGGTCACCACTCATAACCAGGGACCACTCAGAATAGGAGTCATTTACCACTACTCTCTGTGTACGATCTGATAGCCAGTTTTTAATCCAATTACACACTGTTACATCTAACCCAATAGATTTTGCCAAGTCTAAAAACACTATATCCACAGCCGTCCCGCTATCCAGGCTTCTACTCACCTCATCATAAAAACAGATCAGGTTGGTCTAACAACTTCTGTCCTCTAAAACCATGCTGGCAATCACTTATAATATTGTATTCTGCCACATATTCCTGTATATAGTCCCTTATGAGCCCTTCAAACATTTTTCCCACAATAGATGTTAAAACTTCCAGGTCGATAATTACCTGGGCAAGGCTTGGAGTCTTTTTTGAAGATGGGAACTACATTTACCTTGCGCCAGTCTCCTGGTACTATACCAGTCACCAGAGAATCTCTAAATATCATGTACAGGGGCACACAGATAACCGAGCTGAGCTCTTTAAACTCTTGGTTTAAGTCATTCTGGGCCCTGCACCTTCTTCACACTTCAGTTTATGTAACTTCTCTTAGACCAATTTCATATCCAGCCAATGTATATATTATTAGATGGATTAACAGCACTGGCACTGCCTATCTCCGCACTAGGCCCGTCACCATAAGCTCTAACACTGCACCCAGGGGCGTAGCTACAGGGGGTGCAGCGGTAGCAGTCGCTACCGGGCCCAGCAGCCTGAAGGGGCCCAAAAGCCCTTCTGCCACATAAGAAGATCCCAGCGTTGTAAATGGTGCATGGTAACTGGGGGGGCCCCATTTCAATTTTCGCACCAGGGCCCAAGAGCTTGAAGTTACGCCTCTGACTGCACCCATTAGTACTGGCACCACCTGCATCCGCACTGGGCCCGCCCATATCAGCTACTTTCTCCGCGTTAGTATGTACAGAGCTAATGAACCTATTTAGTAGCTCTGCCTTCTCCTGATCCCCAGTGACCAACTCCCCATTACTGTTATTTAAGGGTCCTACATGCTCTGACTTTGGCTTTTTGGTATTTAAATGTTTAAATAATTTCTTTGGTTTCGGTTTGCTGTCCTTGGCCACCTCCCTTTCATTTTGTATTTTAGCTGATATGATCACTTTTTACAGATTTTATTAAGCTCTTTGTAATTTTTAAAGGCTAATGCTGACCTCTCTGACTTATATTTTCTACATGCTCTTTTTTTTATTATTTATTGTCCTTTTAACAGAAGGTAGAAGCCATGATGGATTTAATTTTAATCGCCTATACTTGTTACCTATAGGAATACATTTTGCTATAAATTTCCCCAGAGTATATTTAAAGCTCTCCCAATTGGCTTCTACGTCACTATTTGATAATAGCTGCTCCTAGTCTATGTCCTGTAGTGCTGCCCTCAATAAGGGGAAATTGGCCTTTTTAAAATTAAATGGTTTTGCCCTCCCGCTCTGTGTTTGTTTTTCCCAGTTTAGACTAAAATTAATTACATTGTGGTCGCGGTTACCAAGACTTTCAGAAACAGTGACTGCTTTGTTAGAAATTACTAGATTCAAAAGAGCATCATTTCTAGTGGGATCTTCTACAAATGGGCCCATAAAGTAAAGAAAAAGAGGTTCAAAAAGCCATGGAGAGTCATGACATCAGCTGAAATCTATCAGTAATTAAAAAGTGATCCTGCCTCTTAGTGAAAAATAATATCAGCTGGTTTAACCGATGGCCTACAAAAAGTCTCTCATTATCAAGGTGCCACGAATGGAACATCTCATGATTAGTAAAACCGGTGAGCTGTCTCAAGACCTTTGCAACCTTATTGTAGCAAAACATACTGATAGCACTGGTTACAGAAGAATTTCTAAACTGACGGTGCCAGTGAACACTGTAAGGGCCATAATCTGGAAGTGAAAAGAATATAATTTCACCATAACCCAGCCTCAACCAGGTGTTACCCATAAGATTTCAGACAGAGGAGCGAAAATAATTATCAAAAGAGTTGTCCAAGAGCCAAAGACCACCAGTGGAGAGCTTAGAGGAAGACCTAGAATCAGCAGGTACAATTGCTTTAAAGAAAACAATAAGTAATTATTTCACAGCACTGTACAGAAATTGGCATTATTCACATTGGTTCTTGTCTCTTGTGGCTCACAATTTAAATTTCACATTAACCTATCAGTATGTTTTGTATAGTGTGACGGAAACCAGAACTGCAGTAGGAAATCTGCACAAGCACAGGGAGAGCATATAAACTCCTTGCAGATGTTGTCCTAGGTGGGAGTTGAACCCATGATCCCATCACGGCAAGGCAACAGCGCTAATCACTGAGCCAACATGCTGCCTTCATCCATTTATACAGATAATGTATAAATGAAGGAGATTAACAGTGTGGGGTTGATGTAGGAGTTCTGTTAAATTCCTTTCGTGTGAAAACATTTGCTAACTGTATAGTGGATGTTACACTTATATTTGATCCCTTATGTTTATATTCCAGCTGTTCTAGATACAGTAGCTGGAAGGCCACTGGGACGTAGTTTAGCTGCACATGGAACAGCGTAAGGATGTTTGTTTTAACGTCTTACTCCAGGGACAAATTGTTGCTAATAACATCTTCATTTACCACTTCAATCCAATCTATATACACCAGCTAGCCATAACAATAATAGCACATATCTAACATTTACTGACAGTGCTATGACATTTGTGACTGTGCCTGAAAAATTTGTAAATGTAACAAAGCAAAGTTTACCAATTAAAAAGGATTTCCTTTGTATGCATCGGTGTTTATGTATGTATGTATATATATATATATATATATATATGTATTTATAACAATTTAGCTTTCTTGGTCTTTTTTCAGAGAATATGAATGATAACATATTCTCATGGTTAGTGGTTAGGTGAAGCCATTTATTGTCAAACTACTGTTTTCTGTTTTTTTTTTTTAAACCATAATGACAACAAAAAAAACATCCAGATGACCCTGATCAAAAGTTCACATACCTCCACGTGTCTCTGGTTCTTTGTCCCCCCTTCTATCCTGTACCCCACTTCCCCTCTCTAGAAATGTTGTTTATTAATGATTACTTGAAACAAGCATAACAAAAATCTATGTTAATTGCCTTAAACCTCTGCACAGGGTGGACAACTCACGAGGGGAACAGCACGATCCTCATCTGGAACCAACACCTAAGGATCCACCTCTAACACTAAAATTTTTACCAGGACTTTAGTGTTTCTATCTGAGATCAAAGATTAGTTTAAGCTCTCTCAAGAATTTGAGCACCTGGACATCGTAGATATTGTTTCAAATCATATTCTAATATTCCATGCCTCTCATACAAATCCTTACCCTCTTCCCTTCCCTTCCTCCCCATCCTTCCCCCTCACCCCCCTGTTACAATTGTTTGATTAAACTTGTAAACCAATAAAAACAATTTGAAAAAAAAAAAAAAAAGTTCACATACCCCAGTTCTTAATACCGTGTATTGCCCCCCTCTAACATCAATGACAGCTTGAAGTCTTTTGTGGTAGTTGTGGATGAGGCTCTTTATTTTCTCAGATGGTAAAGCTGCCCATTCTTCTTGGCCACAAGCCTCCAGTTCCTGTAAATTCCTGGGCTGTCTTGCATTAACTGCGAGTTTGAGATCTCCCCAGAATGGCTCAATGATATTGAGGTCAGGAGACTGAGATGGCCACTCCAGAACCTTCACTCTGTTCTGCTGTAGCAAATGACAGGGTGACTTGGCCCTGTGTTTTGGATCGTTGTCATGTTGGAACGTCCAAGTACGTCCCATGCGCAACTTCTGGGCTGATGAGTGCAAATTTGCCTCCGGTATTTTCGAATAACGTGCTGCATTCATCTTTCCTGTGCCTTTGTAGCTCACACATCCCCAAAACATTAGCGCCCCACCTCCGTGCTTTAGCCCTGTTGACACCTTTCAAAATGTAATGTTTATGATTGTGGCCAAAAAGTTCAATTTTGGTCTCATCACTCCAAATGACCTTGTTCCAGAACTTTTGAGGCTTGTCTTTGTGCTGTTTGGTGTATTGTAGGTAAGATACTTTGTGGTATTTGCGCAGTAATGGCTTTCTTCTGGCGACTCCACCATGCAGTCCATTTTTATTCAAGTGCTTCCTTATTGTGCTTCTTGAAACGGCCGCACCGCTAGTTTTCAGAGAGTCCTGTATTTCAGCTGATATTATTTGTGGGTTTTTCTTTGCATCCCGAACAATTTTCCTGGCAGTTGTGGCCGAAATTTTTGTTGGTCTACCTGATCGTGGTTTGGTTTTAACAGAGCCCCTGATTTTCCATTTGTTGTTCACAGTTTGAACACTGCTGACTGACATGATTAATTCCTTGGATATCTTTTTGTATCCCTTTCCTGTTTTATACAACTACCTTTTCCCGTAGATCCGTTGACAATTCTTTTGCTTTCCTCACAATCCAGAACTGTCAGTGGCTGGATGAAAGATGCAAGAGTCTGTCTGGATCCCAGAAACTCACTCAGCTTTTATGCACACACTAATTACAGGCAAACAGGTCTCAGGTGAGGATGTTAGTAGCCATACAAACCAATTTGTGTCAACTTCTGTGCATGTTTATCAGGCCAAAATCACCAGGGTATGTAAACTTTTGATCAGGGTCGTTTGGATGTTTTTGGTTATCAGGATTTAAAAAGAGAAAACACCGTTTAGTTTGACAATAAACATCTTCCCCCAACCACTAACCTTGAGTGGAAAATAAATTTTGTGTTATAATTCATATTCTCTGAAAAAAGGCCAAGAAAGAAAAAATTCTGCCGGTTATGTAAACTTTTAAGCACAATTGTATCTGATAATCCAAAAATTCTGATTTTCAATACAGCAGGTTAATATAAAATTTAATCAAAATAAAAAAATCAAAACCAGAAGACTGAACAGAGAAAATTAATGCTGGGAATCCTTTTGATCTATCTCAATTGTACATGCCTAAAATAGTGTATAAGAGTTGTGGATATAGTGTGGTGGTCAGAATGTGGGAAAAATGCAAGATTACTGCACCGTGCAATCAAAGCCTTTCTTGTGCCACAGTATGGAGTGGATTCAAGAGGAATGAGAAATATAAAGTAAGGCTAATTTGAACGCTTACCGTATATACTCGAGTATAAGCCGAGTTTTTCTGCACAAAAAATGTGCTGAAAAATCTCCCCTCGGCTGATACTCGAGTCCACTGTCGGCTCTCCGGGCGCCTCCTCAGGGAGCGCATATAACTGAAGGCCGAGTGGGCGCACAGTGTCCGGGGCGCTGGCTGGCCCAGGCACTGTCCCGCGATCCCTTCCCCCTATATGCGACTCCTCCGGAGCGCATATAGGTGAAGGGATACCACTGCGGGGCAGAGAGGAGCGCTCCCTGCACCGCAGTGGTCTCCGGGCGGCCCCAGACCGCGGGCCCCCCGGAGTTTCCGGCACAGGCAGCGTGCATGTCATCACGCTGCGGCCGGCCTGATGACGTCACCCCCCTGTCCGGCAAGAAGACAGAGCAGAGCGGAGAGCGCGGGGGGACGGAGCAGCGGGGATCCAGGTAAGTGATTGTTTTTTTTATTTTTTTAAACTGCCTACAGCCTGCCTATACCTGCCTACAGCCGGCCCTATACCTGCCTACAGCCTGCCTAAACCTGCCTACAGCTGCCTATAGCCGGCCCTATACCTGCCTACAGCTGCCGATACCTGCCCAAAGCCGGCCCTATACCTGCCCACACTGCCTATACCTGCCCTATACCTGCTACAGCCTGCCCTATACCTGCCCTAATACCTGCCTACAAACTGCCTATACCTGCCCTTTACCTGCCTACAGCCGCCCTATACCTGCCTACAGCTGCCTATACCTGCCCTTTTACTGCCTACAGCCGGCCCTATAACTGCCTACAGCTGCCTATAACCTGCCCACAGCCGCCCTATACCTGCCCTATACCCGCCTACAGCCGGCCCTATACCTGCCTACAGCTGCCTATACCTGCCTACAGCCGGCCCTATACCTGCCCTATACTTCCCTACAGCTGCCTATACCTGCCTAAAGCTGGCCCTATACCTGCCTATACCTGCCCTAAACCTGCCTACAGCTGCCTATACCTGCCTACAGCCGGCCCTGTACCTGCCTACAGCTGCCTATACCCTGCCTACAGCCTGCCCTATACCTTCCTACAGCCTGCCCTATACCTGCCTATGGGGCCATATACTTGCCTATTACCTGCCTATGGGGGCCATAAACCTGTCTATAATCTGCTTATGGGGACATATAAACTGCCTATTACATGCCTATTGGGGCCATATATGTCCTTTTGGGACATATACCTGCCTATAAACCTGCATATAGGGCCATATATCTGCCTATAATTGCCTATTTGGGGACATTAAACGCCTATGTAATTTTATTGGTATCCATTTTTATTTTTAAAATTCACCAGTAGCCGCTGCGTTTTTCCCCCCTAGGCTTATACTCGAGTCAATAAGTTTTCCCGTTTTTTGGGGCAAAAGTAGGTGCCTCGGCTTATACTCGGGTCGGCTTATACTCGAGTATATACAGTATTTTTCAGTGTCCAAATCGGCTTCAAAAACTCGTCTGAAAACTGCCCATTTTGCAGTTGTCAGACGAGTTATTGATGAGAATTTGATGTTCTTTTGGGCGCGGTTTTTATTCTGACATTCAAATTTTGTGCCAGAAATTTTTGGCCGTGGATCCGCATCCAAAAACACATACAAAAAAGGCACCAAACTTTTGAATGAGGCTTTGAAGCTCTACATTGATTCTTTTGTGTCACGGATGTCCCTGCGACCCTCGTCCCTGTGCATCCGTGCCCCGATGCCGAGCGGCGCCCCGTCCCTCACGTCGGGGGTCCGCTCGCCCTCCTGCCGGTGCTCAAGTCCACTTACCTGGCCACGCTCCTGCTCCGTTCGTCTCTGTCCCGCGGCACGCGCGCGCCGGCAGTGTGAAATTTAAAGGGACAGTGCACCGGTAATTGGCCATTACCGGACACTGCTCCTATTTAAAGCCGGCCCCTTCCTGGCAGCCTTGCCGGATCTTTAGTGCTCATTGCCTATCGAGAAAGCGTTCCAGAAGTCTTGTCTTGTCTACCGTGTACCGAACCCGCTTGCTTACGTTTACTGACCACGAATCTCTGCCGCCTGCCCAGACCTTCCTGCCTGTCCCCGACTACGAGCCTGCCTGCCGATTCCGTACCTCGCCTACCCTTGGCCGCCACTGCAAGCAAGTCCCGCCAGTGGAAGCGACCTGGTAGATTCCCGCCGCAGCAAGTGCATCCCGCTTTGCGGCGGGCTCTGGTGAATACCGGGACCTACTTAGATTCCGCTCTCTGGTGTGGGCTTCCACCATCGCTTGCGGTGGTCCAGCGGATCCACTACCAGACCGTTACACTATGAACATTTTACTTGTGGAAAACAATTCAAGAATTGACATATCACCTATTGTTCAGTGCTGAAAATAAGCAAGTAAAACGCGTGAGAAAAACGCATTGTCTGAACCACGATGCAATTTTACATAGGAATCAATTAAAGTGAATGGAGGGCGTTTTTTAATTCGAGGCAAACCAGTGTCGAAATTAGCATTCAAATCAGCTGTGTGAGCATACCCTTAGGGTATTTTCACACGGGCTAATTTTGGCACATATTTCGCGTCGTATTTGTGCTCTAATATGAGCGAGATGCGCGCTGAAATTACGGAAATCCATAGTTCTCAACTATGGATTACGCTTCCTCTCTCCGCTCGTACAATACGAGCAAATACGCACCGCGAGTAATGCATGTCAATGGGGCTGGTAGGCTGCTGGCCCCACCGCCCCTTCCAAATCACCCGACATAATTGCAGCCATACTGTACACGCCGCAATTACGCCGTGTGAACATAGCCTTATACTTCTCATTTCTGCTGTATTCACTTCTGAGTCTCTAGCTGCTAGATTCACTCTCCCCTCATATAACACAACCTTATACACTCTGCTCCTTCCACCCATATAACACAGCCATATGTACTTTGAACAGAGTGCATTTCTCACATTTGTGTCACCATTTCAGGCAATACAGGTGTTCTGGTTACAAGAAACTTGTGCAGGGAGATTATAGCTCTGCAGACATGACAACTGACCATTGCAGAAGGTCTACAGAGCTGTGAAATTCTCTCCCTTCCACTGCTCACACAGAATGATGATGCCACCAGTCTTCAGTGAGGGAAGAAACGCTGACTGGGAGGAGAGACCCGCCCCTGGATTTGAAGCTATAAGAGAGAGAGGGAGAAACAGCTCAAGTCTGCGAAAGCCTGTACTAAGCAAACCCCTTTAAGGCTTTATTTTTACGTTGTTTTTACATTACATTTTGTTTTATTTATGAGAGAAAATGGTAAAAAGTAAAAAAAAAAAAGTATGTTTTTCATATCTTATTTAACAGCAAAAGTTGACTTGAATAAGTTTTGTAACTGTATTATTTTTTCGTTAGACTTTTTTATTGGTGATATAGAGTTTTAGGATTTTCGAGGGTGGGGCTAAATGTTGCAGTTTGGGATTGCTTTTTTAAATTCATTTTTTATATTCATGTTACATATTGTGCCCCCATAAGGTCATACAAAGACCTCTGGGGACATTTTTTACATAGCTGTTTTATTATGTGCTGATTTTTCCTGAATATTAGTCCCCGTTACAGGGGAAATAGAACCCCCTGAACTCACTGTAGAGCTGATCTGGGTCAGATAAGACCCAGCTGTACCTGCAGTTATCGAGCATACTTGGCCACAAGATCACCAGGGCCCTGGGGCAGGAAGTCTTGTTAGGCCATGTTCACACGGCTTAAAATTGGACATATTTCAGTCCGTAATTACGCGCCGTAATTAGAGAACTATGGATTACGTCTCCTCTCCCTGCTCGGCGAATACGCCGCGGGGGGAGATAAGTGACATGTGAATTAGGCATATACACGCCGCTGGTAATGCAAGTCTATGGGCCGGCGAGGTGCTGGCCCCCCGTTCCCGCCCACACGGCGTAATTGCGGGGCGTAATTACGCCCTGCAAATACACCGTGTGAACCTAGCCTTAGAGTTTGCTCAAATGGTATAATTCGACGTTGAAAATGTCAGTGGCCAATCACTGTCGTTTCCTCATCGTAAATTCCACACTCACAAGGGTCAAGGGAAAGACACTGAATTTCCCTGTCAATTTTTGGTTGGCGCTAACGATAAGCGCCCAAAATAAGCGAGTACAATCAGTGTTGTTTGAACGACAACAGTGATTTTACATAGGAATCAATGGGAGGCGTTTTACAGTTGTTTTTGACACTTTTCTACAGTAGAATCCGACGAGTAAATTTAAAGGGGATTTCCTGGACCCAGTGTTCCCTTTCCTTCCTTTCACACGGAGAAGCAAATTAGCTGATCATGAAGGCCAGGGGGAAGGACCCGGTTATAAAATGAGGTTGGGAGCGCTAACTATAATAAATTTAAGTTTAAAAATTAAACTGTCAACAGGGACTCCATAAAACATTTACCCCGCCTCCTTAGACGGCTTTTTTCCAGTGTAAATTAGCTCATTTCATTTTGCTGTAAATCAAAATTTTAAGGAAGGTTATTGGGAGCAATCCTGTGTTTGGTTAGGGGGATAGCTTTTCGGAAATAAAGGGGGAAAGAAAAGCTGAGCTATTCAATCCCCTTCCACGTTTTTTAAAATATTAAGAAAATTTTAAATACCCATTTTGGAGGTTCCCACGTCAACATTACATGGTGGCAAAACCCCTTTAACTTGTCAAGTGAAGGGACCCTTAAAGTGTCCAAAAATCAACACTTAAAAACTGCCTCAGAAATCCTTGGCAGAAAATACATTTTGAGTGTCCTCATCCATGTAAACGTTACCTTACAGGTTGCCTCATAGTGTGCTATGAGCCAACCATGTTATGGAATGAGGAGGGTCTCCTTCCCATTCATTCCTATGGCAGTTCTATATAGAGCCAAGCAAGTGTGCTCGCCTATATTTGGAGCTCTCATCGAAATAAATAGGGAGGACATCCACAAGCCCCACTCTCCAGCACTTGACATAAAACGAAATGTGAACACAGTCTTAGAAAAGAAAGAAAACTCACATATTCTTTGCAGATCAATTATGCTAGAAAACCAGCTCAGCTCTGCTACATCTCTCCACACTCTAAAGTCACTTTTGCCTCTATTAGGCTAGGTCTACACAGCCATGTGAAAATGCCGTCCAAAATCCGACGGCATTTTCACATCGTTGGACCGCGCCGCACTGCCGTTTTTTATTGCGCAATAAACGCTGTCGGATTTCGGATCCCCGGCAGCTCAGTATATTGGGGCTACAGCAGTCCGGCGGAATATACAACATGTTCTATATTACATCGGCCGGTTTTAGGTTTTGTAAATCCTCTGTATTGAGGGCTACACAGCGCTGGGTAAGGTCCAGTGCTGCACAGATGTAGCTTTCACCTAAATCCTTGTGTATAAAACCTCAATGACTCTACTACTGGGATGAGAATATGACCTATATACAGATCTACATGTTCAGTGTATGCTCCCAGTACTGGGTAATGTGCAGTGCCCTAATAATGACACCCTAAGCTGCCATAGATAGTACAAGGAAGCTTCTCCACAGGGCTATGTGATAAGCTGCGTCTACTATGAACTCTGCTCAGAGCTAGCAGCTGCCTGCATCCTCCTCCTACGGCATGGGGAGTCCTGGCAGCATGCTACCTCCATGAAGAGTGACGGAAAGGAGTTTCGGGCTGGCCACGCTGCCTAAATTATGTAATGAGAGCAGCAATTCTCCACAGACTGCGGGGGAACCACACACAGAAAGGCGGGAACAGCGCTGAGGAGCAGCAGCGAAGAGGCGGCAGGGAAACACGCATGTGCAGTGAGATCTCAATGCGTCTTTATGCTGAGGCTGGCTGTGAGCCAAGAGTGGTGCTCCCGGCTCTTCTCCAATGCAGCTGAGGCGTCATATACACACAAGCCCTGCTCACTTCACTAGAATGTATAGCTCGCATAGACGTGTACATGACCGGCGCACATCACTCCTGCCTTACTACCCTCATCTTCTCCTGAGCAGTAATACACGAAGCTGTGAGAAACCAGAAGCCATCCACCCACTCAGCTGCACATGAAAGCACCCCTCTTCCCCAAGAGGGTCTGCTCCATTCTAGTAGATAAATCCCTGGGAAGATGAATCCAGTTAGGATAGGGAGGGGGCAGCAGAGAGCTGAGATTCCTAGCATCTTGTATCATCAGGAATTTCCCTTTCAAAGCACAATGCAGTCCTTTAGACTCCTACAGTCAATGAGATGAAAGCAAGCATAGGTCACAAAACACATACAAGTGCCAAGGCTCCTACCCACCGCCATGGTATTGTCGTCTGGGAGATTTTTACATACAAACAGCGGAACAATTAGCGTGAGCTAAAAAGAAGCGCTTTATTGGTTTTATGATATATAGCATTATGCACAGCTGCAATGTCCTGTAGAGACAGTCATCATGGATGTCAGCTTTTTGGAACATTGGAAGAAAGCAACAAGCCCTGTGAATTAGATCTTTTTTTATTAATATATCTTATTGGGCCTCATACATACTCAAAGACTGGGACAAGGTATTCTGGTGTCTTAGGCAAATAAAGTATATAGAGCTCCACTATGGAAAATTCAGCCCACTCCATACTTCCTTGTGCCCTCTTTTCTGCCTGAGAAGAAGTGGCGCCCTAGGCGGCAGCCAGAGGTGTAACTTAAAGCTCCGGGGCCCCAGTGTAAAATCCATGAAAGGGCCCCCATCTACCATGTGCCACTTATAATTCTGGTATCTCATCATGCAGTAGAGGACCCTTTGGGCCCCATAAGGCTCCAGGGCCTGGTAACAATTGCTAGCTCTGCACCCCCTACAGCTATGCCCCTGGCGGCAGCCTACCCGTCGTCCCGGCCCCGTATATACTACAGTATCAGTGTTGTACTCTATAATACCGCAGCAATAACATGAGCATACTGATCATCATAGCAGCTACTATAGGGCCCAGAGATTGAGGGGCCCACTCAGGAGCAAGAACATTGGGGCACATTTATGGATACTGTCTAACTCAGTGTAAAGTAAGTCTAGACTGCTTTACAATGCGTCACATTAATCAGGCTCCATTCATATCTATGTCAGAGGTTCCATCGCATAAGTGCAGACAGACACAGAACGATCTGTTACACAATGTTCCCCGACATACCCTATTTGGGCTATGTTCACACGGCGTACTTTCGGCACGCATTTCGATGCGTATTTGTGCTCTAATACCGGCGAGATGTGTGCCGAAATTACGGTAATCCATAGTTGTCATAGAGAACTATGGATTACTCCTCCTCTCCCGGCTCGTACAATATGATAGTATTCTACACACGGGGAGATAAGTGACATGCATGCGAACAATGTATGTCTATGGGGCCGGCGGGCCGCCGCCCCCCCCCCTCCGTGTCGCGGGAGTACACGCTGATCAGGGCGAGCTCCCGAGACACACGAAGTACTGCGCAATACATCATGTGAAAATACCCTTGGTGTCCATTGTTTAGACAAAAAAAATAGTGCAACTCACTACGCTATTTTTTCTATCATTCCTAAGGGAACATGGGACAGAGGTTCTGAACGGAACCTCCAACGCTGTGAACCTAGCCTCATAGGGGTACATGTATGAAAATTGTCTAGGTCTAAGGGTATGTTCACACGGCGTCTTGTGTCCTTGTGAAAATACGCTTTTATGATGCGCGTCTGGGTCCGTCTGAACTCCAAGAAATTACATGTCAATTCTTTGAGTGGATCCGAAAGACGGATCGGACAGAAGCGATGCAAACACGCAACGGCGATCACTCATGTGAACGCTGATGCGTGTTTCCCATTGTTGACAGTGTTAGGCAATGTTCACACGGCTTATTGCCGATGTAATTGCGGGGATGGATTTCGCCCCGCAATTACGCCGGCAGCCGTGCAGGGTGGGGGGCGGGGAGGCGGCACCTCGCCAGCCCCATAGACATTCATTATTAACGGCGCATACACGCCATAAATAATGTGCATGTTACTTGCTCTCCCCGCGGCGGATTCGCCGAGCGGGGAGAAGAGACGGAATCCATAGTGCTCTATGAGAGCAGTGGATTACCGTAGTTACTGGGACGGATTGGAGCCGTACTGAAGCGCAAATCCGGCACGCAGTACGGCTCCAATCAGTCCCAGAATAAGCCGTGTGAACGAGGCCTTAATCTCACTGCTCATTGTTAGATGCGGACAGATTCAGACGGACCCAGACACACATCATAAAAGCGTAGGTTCACATGGACACAAGACGTCGTGTAAACATACCCTAAGACTTTCCTTGTTGCCCATAGCAACCAATCAGAGTGCCCCTTTCATTTTTTCAGTGCACTCTATGAAATGAAAGGGGAGCTCTGGTTGGTTGCTATGGGCAACAAGGAAAGTCTTAGACCTATACAGTTTTCATACATGTGGTCCATAGTGTTGACAAATCTGCTACCTGTTAGAACGGTCTAGTTCAACTTCACGTTGGCTTGTTTTATGCTAACTAACCACGAAAAAAATTTGGGCACATTTTTTTGGGGCACATCATTGTAAGCTAAATCTGGCCCTTTTACCAATGTCACACCCTTTTGTCAGATATGGAACAGAAGTGTCTAGAAACTATGAGTAAAACTCATAATAAGTGTTTTGTTAAGCATATATACCATTATTTTTGTCGCAAATGGTGGCAGAATTCTGGTGGAACTGCATTAATGAATGTGCCCCAATGTAACACATTTATCAAAACTGTCTAAGGCCTCGTTCACACGGCTTATTTGGGCACGGATTGGCGCCATACTCCGCGCCGGATTTGTGCTGCAGTACGGCGCCAATCCGTCGGAGTAATTACGGTAATCCACTGCTCTCATAGAGAACAGTGGATTCCGTCGCTCCTCCCCGCTCGGCGAATCCGCCGCGGGGGGAGAAAGTGACATGCACATTATTTACGGCGCGTACGCGCCGTAAACAATGCATTGTCGATGGGGCCGGGGAGCCGCGCCCCCGCCGTGCTCCGGCCCCGCCCCCGTCCCGCCCCTTATTCACGCCGGATTTGTGAGCGCAATCCGGCTCACAAATCCGTCGGGAATAAGCCGTGTGAACACGGCCTAACAGTAAGGCTAAGTTCACACGGCATAATTGCGGGCCAGCCCGCCGGCCCCATTGACATTCATTACTCGCAGCGCGTATTCGCCGCTAGTAATTGACATGTCACTTATCTCCCCGCGCGTCGTATTGTGCGAGCAGGGAGAGGAGGCGTAATCCATAGTTCTTGTGATAAAAGTGGCCCATTATATCTTTTCATAGGGAATAACAAGTTGAGGGCTTTCTGCTATCTAGTACTACTACAGTATGTAGGGTCTCTGATACACAGGATGGCACTATTTACTCCTTTACTATTGCAACCTATGCTGCTGTTTCTGTTTCCTGTCATTAGGTGGTAGAGGGCACTATTATTTTGCTATGGGGCCCTATAAATTCTGCTTACAATATTAGGCCATAGATTACCAGGGACAATATTAAATACAGGGCCATTCACATAGTATGGAGCTACGTTTGCACTGTTCTCCTCTAAGGGCCCATCACAGTATCTGACACGGTATCCTGATAGACAGCAAAATGCCATGTGACTACACCCAACTTTTGTTCCTTTTTTCCATTATGGCATACTCCATTCTACACTGTTACACCGATATTCTTTCAAACCATTTTTGAGGAGTACCCAGTAACACCATGTAACATCACATGGAGTGCCAATGGGTCTATAATCGGGACTGCAGGGCCACCATGTTGTACACAGGATGAAATCTGGAGCAAATATAGCAAGTCTGCATCTATATCCACATGTAAGACATGCAGATTTGTATGTGTGTAAAATTACACAATATGCAAATCCACCAGTAAGCTGTCAAAGTCAATTTGCCATTGATATTAAGTTATAACATACTGCACTATTAGATCATACTTGCTACAATCATAGTATATAATTAAAATAGACAAAAGTATTATATCAAGTTCCCCAATTTCCTGGAACCGATAGAACAAATGTCTGTATCCATCTGTGTATGAATATCTTGTCTGGTCTTATTACCAATGTAAAGTGATCCATACTGTTCCTTTGCAGGTCAATAAGATCTGTATAAAAAAGTATAAAATTTGGACTATTTGGTGGAGTACACTATATACTTGATTATGTTACATCTTACATTCTGATATTCAAAATAGGCATAAAAATAAATTATGGAAAGCCAGTTTTGGCAGTTTCTTTAACAGAATTAAGAGGGTATTCTTGTTTCATTGATTAGCTTTAAACATGTAAGCAAAGGTGAATAAAGACTATTACCAAATACATTTCTGTTCTGATTTTGCTTCTCTTCAGAGTTGAGAGCAGATCTTTTCTCCCACTTTTGCACACTTTTGCCACCTCTCCCTGCTCTTACAGGCTGAAGCAGTGGTCAGGGTGATGACTCATCCTAACCACTATGTTAGCTATCTTGAAAGACAAGAGCTCATTTACATTAATTAATGACAAACTTTAACCCTTTAGAGCGCTGTAGCATTGCACACTGCTGTTTATAAACCTCCTGTACTTATGTCACTGTAACGGGGTCAGCTAGAAACAGCAGAACTGATATGCCAATCACTACTACAGACCAACCCACAACCTGACCAGGACGTGTGAGTTTGAAGCTGCCTGTGGCTCTGTAAAAGATGGTGAGAACACTCAGTTTACAATACCTATATATTATAAAAATCCACATAATTCTTAGTGATATTAAGGGCAACTTGAAAAGATTTTCTTTTTCACTTAAATCAGTCCATAAAACAAATAGTAGATGTATTGCTTATAATAAAAAATAGCTGCATTATCTGATGGAGCATGCAGATTCTGACAGAAGAAAAACTTTGTATGCCTGTGTATGAAACCATAGGCATAAAAGGTACAGAAGGCTCCATAGGAGATTATGAGTAGATATACGCTGTGGCCAGAAACAGCCTGTGACACGTTGTTCCGATGATTTGAATCTGCTTGTTAAGTGGCTGGACAAATTTGTAGCTCAATACTAGCAAAACAGTGCAGTCATTAACATGAATAGCTTTAATTGATAAACCTGTTAATGGATGCATGGTTGTGCTGGAGTTGATTGCAAACTCATGCAGTCATTTATCCAGCAGGTTTAATCAAATTAGCAGGTGCATCATGTTGGATGCAGTTTTGGTCATGCTGTGTATTATCACCTTAAAGGGGTGTTCGTACCTTGCACTTTGATGGCATGTCGATACTCTGGGACCACTAAAACCTTCTCAAAAGTTTCTCGAAAGTTGGAGAAGTGTTCGTGTTTGTGCCAAAATCTCCATTTTATTCAAAGGGAGTTTCAAGTAAAACACCCCACTTCAATGTACTCAGAATATACTTATGCACATGAGCCCTACAAGATAAAAGACTGCATGTAGAAATAGCGACAAGGAGTCTAGTACACCCAATGGCACGCTGAAATTTATCTAAGCTGTTCTCATTCTCTTTCAATGCATTGCTTAACTTGAAAATGTCATTGATTAGATTCCCCCCCCTAATTACTGCATATTTTAGCAATTAGTGCAGTTATAGCTTTCCATGAGGCATCACATTATGTAGTCGTTACAACTCCTAGAACTGTGAGAGGATTAGACTTCACAAAGTAACAGCTCGAAAGTGCACAGTCATTCTGAGACACACGAGATTGAAACATACGCTTGATAAACTGCAGGTAACTTTGTTCTGTTTCATTGAATTGGGTCTTGAAGGTGCTGAAGTAATCGTCTTAAATGTGGAACTGGAAAATGGGTCAATGACATTGCAGAGGCTTTTCATGACGGCTATTCAATATCAAATGTCATTGCTATTAACAAGCTGCACAAAACAACTCTCCTGGGCATGCCAAGTGCCAGTCCACCCTAAGGGTGTTGTGACTGCTACAGGACCTTGAGTCACATTCCAAGAAAACCAACAAATCTGGGGACTGTACTAATTGACTCCATGCACAAAATTCAGAAATAATGTTCTTATACCAGGTGAAGGATTATTCAACTATTGACACTGGTTCAATGTTATAGATCTAGAAAATCCAATGCATATAATTTGTTTAAAAGCTTAGCTAATTGTGCTAGCTGGTAGATTGTTATTTATTCTACACCATACAGGTTCTTGTAAGATATCGGAGTGTGTAATTTAAAGGGGACCTGTGACATTTCCTGACTGTTTTAGTAAATCCTTGTGTTTCCTCTGAATTAACTCTGGAGCATCTTCTCTTAAAACTCTATGTTGTACTGTTCCTCTCTTATTTGTTCTTGAAATGTATTAGGGTATGTTCACACGGTGTATTCTGAAATATAATCTTACGCTTCTGAATCTGCTTCAATAAATGCCTGATTAAAAGCATTTTTGAAGTGTATTATCAAGCGTATTTAGAACATGTGTGGAGCATGTGTTGCAGTGTTTAACAAACTACCTAACTCCTCAATATTACTGGGCGGAGAAAACCCCTTGATAGGGACGTCCGGTATCATAAAGAATTAGACTGAAACCACAAAGAACACAGATACCTTCAGGCTAGATATATACAATAAAATATAACTTTTAATAATTCACTAAATAAAACAAGGGACTACACCAATCCCTACTAGGCCCTACTTACTACTCTAATGAAGAAAAAGCGGAGAACCAGCCCTAACAAGGGCGACCCCGCACCGGAACCTACCCTGTAAGCCCTACACTGTCCCTCAATCGTGTATACATACACCAACCCACACAAAACTAAGTATCACAAGTAACAGCGTATAACACACTTATACACCTATAAATACAAAGACTAAACAAACCACATCCCTATCCCATAAACAGCAGGAACGAAAAAAACACAGTAGTTCCCTGTCCCGACGCTTTTCCCCCACAAATAACGTGGGTTCATCAGGGAACAGAAAATATCAATAACGATACAGAATGCAGTACAATAATAAAATTAGTACAAACGTGGGTTCCATAGGGAACAGAAAAAATGCTCAATGTAATCCAAAGGTGTAGAAGAAACGGGTACATATAAACATGATAGTAATATAAGCTTGGATAAGAAACAATAAATATGCTTACGTCCCTTAGAGATGCCTATGTGGACGCAGTAGAAAGGGTAAGTCCCAGAGATGAGGGAAAAGACCAGTACCCGTTCCACATGCTGGACAGATATCATCTCTGTCCAGCTTGTGGAACGGGTGCTGGCCTTGTTAGGGCGAGTTCTCTGCTTTTCTCTCCACTTTTTCTTCATTAGAGTAGTAAGTAGGGCCTAATAGGGATTGGTGAAGTCCCTTGTTTTATTTAGTGAATTAATAAAAGTTATATTTTATTGTATATATCTAGCCTGAAGGTATCTGTGTTCTTTGTGGTTTCAGTTGCAGTGTTTAGGCACCGAAATTTCTACAAGTAAAAGCGTTGTGAAATACACCACAATTACGCTTGTAAAATGTGCGTTGTGTGACTGACGGCACGTATTTTACAATGGAATCAATGAGAGGCGCTCTGAACGTTGTGTGATGCTAATATATAGCAATACGATGCTAATATAATTTCCAATCCAGCCCATCAAATACCTACAAGTGCCTATGTAAATTACCATACTTGAAAGTCGCTTCATGATGAGCTCTCCCTATTAGTATACATCATATGACTGCAGGATTGTTAATATGTCACTTAATCTTCCAATCTCTCATCCCTATGTGCATATTATCGGTATATGAAAAAGTACATCTATCTGTGACTTTGTATTGTTTGTATGTCATTGACTAATTCAGTTGTCATCTTAGTCACCAGTGTGTTTGTCTTGTTGAGAAGTAATGAGATGGGGAATATGCCCATTTTTGGTCCCTGAAGAACCCCTTTTAGGATATGGGAGGAAATGCATTGGACGGATTAAGACATTGGGATGTATATATATATATATGTGACTCCTCCTAGAGTAGGGCATTTATAGAGTATTTCATCCAGAATTAGGTTTCTGGTGGGGTCACCCTTAAAGGGGCGGTTGCTCCAAGAATAGGTAGGGTTGTAGGTAGCTTTGGATAGGGATTTAATAGTGCATATAAAGGTTTTTTTTGTATTTGGTAATATTTTATCATTGGATATTAAATGTTAAGTTTCAGAATATTGTTAGTCTGTGACTTCCTTTATTGTTGTTGTAGATTTACAGTCACAAAACGAGTCTTATTCATGCCTATAGGTTGTTAGATGTGGATCCGTGTCCAAAACCTTTGACGTTTTGGACGTGGATCCGCATCTGGAATACGACGGAAGAATGAAAGCGTTTTAAGGGGGTTTTTCTACGTTTAAAAACCGACCAACAAAATACGCGTTCTATGAACTATAACGGTATTTTCTGTTGAGGTAAATGGGAATGATTTACTTACAGTTTTAGAGGAATATTTCAAGTAGCAATCTGTGTGTGGATTCTGACTTGAAATACTCCAGAATTGTTATTTCACAGAGAACACATGTATTTACTAAACAGACATATATGTAATGACAACAGGTCCTCTTTAATTAGTAGTACCAGTACCATAGTACTGGTAATTAGATATTTGCTAAATGATCATATAATTGATTTAACTTATTCCACATAGTAAAACAGCAAATCTCATTGCACAAAGTATATTGTAGCACATTTACTAACATAGAAAAAAAGAATGCCATAAGTAGTTTTTACCTTATACTTCAACAAAGTACATGATAATTAAGAATTGCAATTCAGCTACTGAGATTGTGTGAGAACATGTTAACTAATATTTCATCATATTTACCAATCCAGCATTGAAACACTTTTCATAGTTTGTAAGGTCAAATAAAGACAGACGTCCATCAAGTTCAGCCTATTGTCCTATAGTGTTGATTCAGAGGAATGCAAAAGAAGAAGCCAATTGTCATAATTTTAGGGAAAAAATTCTTACTCCAATCTGACAGAATAAATCTCTGGATCAACGACCCTTCTCCAGAATCTTAGTCACTATAACTAGTTACATTATTATACTCTAGAAATGCATACAGACCCTTTTTTGAATTCTGTTAGTGAATTCACCGTGACAAGTTCCTCTGTCAGAGAGTTCCAAAGTTTCACTGCTCTTACAGTAAAGAATCCCTTTTTATGTCTAAGTATAAACCTTCTTTCCTCTAGACATACAGGATGCCCCCTTCTTCTAGATACAGTCCTGGTATTTAATAAAGGCAAAATGAGCAAATACAGCCTTTCCAGCTAAATGGTCCACCCACTGCTTATCTACGTACATACTAACATATTTTAAATATCTAGTAAGAAAGTGTAAGATTCCCAGTTTAGAATGCAAACAAAGAATTTCCGTAATCCCCAGACAGTGACACCCATCCTATTTCCCTTATCCGGCTGTGGTTAAATAGCCATTTCAACTATGTCGGGAGAAGGTACCAGGAAGTTAAGACCAGCCTGGATCCAGGTCATGTCACTGATTGATTACATAGAGTCCCTCTGAACAGCATGTGACCAGTGTAACCAAAGACCAGGGACATCATGAGGGCTTTAATGTTGGAGCAGTAGTGAGTGCAACATGATTGATTCATATTAGAATTCTAAATTTCAGATATGACCCAGCACCTCTATTGATCTTCTCCAAGTGGTCTTCAATAAAAATAGATTTTTTTTTAATCCTGTTCCTCACTTAGCAACCACTTGGCAACACATAATGCAATGGGAATATAGATTAATCACAGAAACAGACTGTACTCTTTCACTGAGAGAGAAAAAAATCAGAACGTGGAAATTGCATGTTTTGATATATATTTTCTCTAAATATCTGTAGATGTCTTTTTGCCTATATTTTATACAGTTTTTATGATATTTTCATCATATTCTACAGCTATATTCAAGGGTGGATCCAGGATTAAAACCTTGAGAGGGGCATAAAAATAGTTGACCAACACATAACAGTCAATTTTGCTGTACTTGGCCCTCTCTATTGGTAAACCAAACCATGACTTTTAGAAGAAAAATATAAGTGGGAAACAACCTAATCATGTGGTCAGGAACAACACCATCAAAAGTATAGCAAAATAATGTGTTTTCTTGAAATATGATCAGAAACAGATATATATGCATGGACAAAATTGTGGGTGCCCTTACTTTAAAGAAAGGACAAAAAAACAACACAATTTTCACTTGAAACAGAAAAAAAAAAATAATTAATTTAAATTTACTGAAAAATCAGACATTGCTTTTGAATTATGGTTTAAACAAAATAATTTACTAAACAAACTATTAAAACTATCCTGGACAAAAATGATGGTACCCTTAACTTAATATTTTGTTGCACAACCTTTTGAAACAATCACTGCAAAAAACGATTTCTGTACATCTCAATGAAACTTCTGCATCTGTCTACAGGTATTTTGGCCCACTCCTCATGAGCGAACTTCTCCAGCTGTCTCAGGTGCCTTCTCCAGACTGCATGTTTCAGCTTCTTCCACAGATGTTCAATAGGATTTAGATTCGGATTCATAGAAGACAACATCGAAGTAGTCCAATGCTTTGCTTTTAGACCAATTTGTCTGATACTGGACAGCATATTTCACTCCAGGATGCCTTGATAGTCTTGAGTTTTCGTAGTACTCTGCACAGATTTAAGACACCCTGCTCCAGAAGCAACAAAGCAGCCTGAGCCTCCTCCAATAGGTACAATGTTCTTTTCTTTATGTCTAATTTTTGAGTCTGTGATCATATAACTGGAGCTTTTTGGTAAGTCACATCCGCTCTGTTTCATCTGTCCAAAGGGCATTCTCTCAGAAGCTTTGTGGCTTTTCAATATTCATTTTTGCAAATTCCAAATTCGCTTTTTTATGATATCCTTTCAACATGGGTTTTCTCCTTGTTCATGTTCCATTAAGTCCACTTTGGCAAAGATAGCGACATATAATGCGATCTGACACTAATGTACCTTGACCTTGGAGTTCACGTCTAATCTCTCTGGAAGTTGTTTTGGGCTCTTTGGTTACCATTCATATTACCAGTCTCTTCAATTTGTCATCAGATTTCCTCTTGTGGCCATGACCCATAGACCTTAAACATCTGAATAATATGTGCAACTGTAGTAACAGGTACATCATGCTGTTTGGAGATGTACCCTGTTCTTTACTTTTAACATGTTTGTCTATAAATTTGCTTCCAGTTTTCTAAAGCAACTGTCTCCTTATTTGCCTTTGGTCCATGTTCAGTGTGGTACACATCATAATACCAAACAGTCCAGTGACTACATTAGTCCTTTAAATAGGCAGACTGACTAATTACAAGTTGAAGACATATGTGATACTAATTACAGGACACGCCTTAGTTTAACATGTCCCCATTATCAAATTATTTTAAAACCATCATTTTTGCCAAGGCAAGTTTCATTAGTTTTTTTTTTTTTTTTTTTTTCAGTTGAACCACAATTTAAAAGCAAATGTCTGATAGTCATTAGTTGATTTTCAGTAAATTTAAATTTATTACCACTTTTCTCAGTTTTAAGTTATTTCAAATATGGGTTTTTCTTTCTTTAACAGAAGGCTACCAATAATTTTGTCCATGTGTGTACACTAGCTTTTTTTGGTTAAGAACAAATATGCGTTACAACTATACAAACATCAATATTACCACCATATAGTGACCATGTGGTGGTCAGATACCAGGTCTTCACATGCATTCTCCAGTGTATTCTCAAACTACTGACCAAACAAGAGAATACAATACTAATTAGTCACTGGCTGAATACATAATTAAAGAAGATCTTTAAAGGGGTTTTGCCATCACAAAAGTTGTTGGAATATCGATAGGATATGTCATCAGAGTCAGACAGGTGGGGGTCCTATCTATGTTCAGAACAGACCCTTGAAACTCTCCATTCTGAATGGAGAAAAGACCACACTTGCCCATTCTTGAGATGAGTGGGGTGGAACCAGCACCCATTTCACATTGATGGCATCTCTTATTGGAATGTTTGGGATGGCAAAACCCCTTTTGTACTTGTTTTATCCGTGAAATCATTATGGGGCAAATTTTCTTAAAACTCTGCATGGTGCCATTCCTGATATATCCTTTAGAAATGTATGAGCAAATTGACAACTGTGTGTTACCATTTGTCAGAGGGCTGTGTCCCTACACACTGACAGCGTCCATTCATCGTGGACAGTATCAGACTATGAAGTGTCACATCCTATTGACAAGGGAAATGGTAACGGCTTCAGTCCACAAGTTTGCATGCATCTTATTATACTGCAGCTTTAGCTCTATTACAATGAATCAGTTACTATGTAACAAGAAGAGGTGACAAATGCTTTATAAATCCAGGGTGGTGTTTTCTTCGATTGTAGATGTACTCTGTTCTTTTCTTCTCCATTCAGCCCAAACTGCTTTGACAATTTCTGACAACTTCAGAGCGTGCTGCCAAGGCATCTGTGGTCCCTCACTTCTGTAACACAAATTCAGACCCTAAGCCAGACCCCTAAAATAATTTCATAGCAACAGAACTTCAGTACACACTGCCTAAGGTTATAAATTTGTGTTTAGTATGTCATCAAAATTTCCAAACTAAATTGATGTTTTGGGCTCTTAATAGTTTTCTTAAAAAACAGACTGAAAAACAAAAAAACTGTTCTCTAAGTGGCATCTAATATAAATTTTTCAATTTATTAACCCCTTATCATACCATAACGTTTTAGTACCTCATGGCACCCCGTATGTGCCGGGTGCCGACTGGTAGTTACAGTTGACACCCACTGCTAACGTCCAAGATCGGAGAAAACTCTGATCCCAGCCATCTGTTTAGATGCTGCGGACAGTACAGCTGCAGCATGTAAACAGTTGTGCTTGTCTGCTATCCCTCTTTCCGGCATTCGGTTGCCATGGCAGCTGGAGGAATAACGAAGGCCTCCATGGCTGCCATGAACGTATGACCCTGGCAGGGTGTAATAAGATCAGCATAATTACTATGTACTACAGTACAGAAAGATCGTATGTTCACTTCCCCTATGGGGACTAAATGTTAGTAAAATAAAAACAAAAACGCCAGAAATATGTTTTTTGGGTCAAACTGCAACCTGATCATGTAATTCCAAACAGTGGATCCCAAATTAAGACCCCTCTGTATTCTAAGGCTATGTCTACACAGCAGTGGACAAAGAACGGTCATAAAACTGTTTTTTTGTCCACTGCCTGTCAAAAGCTGCTGAAAAATATCTGTTTTCTGGCATGTTTTGCGTTTTTTGGCACATTTTTGACGCATTTTTTTTTTGCAGAAGTGCACAGCATTAGATTTGCCGTGTATTTCTGCAAAAAAAGTGCAAAAAATTCATCAAAAAATGTCCGGTGCTTTACATAGACTCCAATAGTAAATTCTCTGCCCTGTTCAGTAATTTTTTGCGACGTTTCAAAAAACGACCAGCAAATAAAACGAGCAGAAAAAAGATGTTCTGTGGAGACAACAGAACATTTTTACAATACAAGTCTATGGGACCTCTTTTCAGTCGTTTTTTCAGCGTTTTTAAAAAATGAAAAATGCTGAAAAAACTGATGTTTTTGTGTGCAGTGGAGATATAGCCTTAGGGCTTGTTCACACGGCTTATTTGGACGAGGTTTTCGTAGCATTTCCTTGCCCAAAACCTCGTCCAAAACGCTTCCAAAACGGCCCCAGTTCATTTAATTGATTCCTAAGTAAAACCTCGTTGTAGTTTACACACGCTTCTTTGGAAGCACTGAAAAAAAAGTGTCATGTCAAGTCTTGAAGCGTGTTTTCGACGCGTTTTTTGCATGTTTTGGGTGCGGTTTTTGTCCTGGCTATTAACTTATATGGGTAAAAACCTTGTCGAAAACCTCATCCAAAACCTTGCCGAGAAACGCCTCTAAAACCTCTTCTGAAGAAGCGTGATTCAGGCAAGATTTTGGGAGCGGAAACGCTCCAAAAACCTCGTCCAAAACCACGTCCAAATAAGCCGTGTGAACATGGCCTTACCCTTCTCACTCCTGGCTGATCTTCAGCTCCAGTTACCACCACATACATGGTCCTATCACTGTTTATTACATACTGCAGAAATACGTGTGTCCAGGGGCGTCACTAGGCAGGTTTATTCGGGGCACAAGCCCCGAACAAAGCTGCCTGTGCCCCGAGTCTCAGACCGCCGGCTCCAGGCTGCGGGCCTGCAGCACCGACGTTCTATTGAGCTGTGTGTCCGTGCTCTGGACGCACACACAGCTCAGGATGGTTGCTAGGTGCAGGGAGGGAGGGAGGCGACTGCAGGAGATGATGGGAGCTGAGGAGGGAGGAGGGGTGCCGGCTGCTCACACTGCCTGAGTCAGGAAGATCCGGGGCACAGCACACTGACCGGCAGTGAGAGGCTCCGCCCCCTGCTGTGATCTCCGGACATCTCCTGCAGCTGCAGTGTCCTGCCCTGTCTATGGCTCCAGCAGCAGCAACTCCCACAGGTACCCACATCCCGGAGGTCTCTAGTGAGTGAGGAGCCTCCCTGCAGAGACAAGGACTGTGTAGTGTAATAGGAGGGAAACAGCAATATCTTCATGAATGTAAACCATACATGCCAACTCTCCCGTTTTTTGGCGGGGGGGTCCCGCTATTTGGGGTCCCCTCTTGCCCTCCCGGGGGAGTTGGAATTCCTGGGGGCGGCGGGGATCCGTTAGATGGCCGCGGCGACAGAGTAGCGCTAGTGCGCTACTCTGGCGCCGCCGGGCTGCTCCTACAGGCGGGTGAAGCGGCCGCTGCGCCCGCTTCACTCGCCCGGAGTCTCGCTGTGCAGGGAGGAGGCAGGAGGGATCGTTCCTCTCCATCCTCCTCCCCCTGTATGTCCGGCGCCGGTGTGTGCGCCGCACATACAGGTCAGCGGCGCAGGGGAAGTGACGCGCGGCTGCAGGGGAGTGACGCGCGGCTGCTCTCACTTCCCCCTGCGCCGCTGAGGAGATCGTCCGGAGCGGCCGTGCTGCAGGAGCCTGGTGAGGTAAGTGGATTTTATTATTTTATTTTTATTAGCTATATGGGGGGCTCTGCCTGGCAACAATGGGGGCACTCCCTGGCAACAATGGGGGCACTACCTGGCAACAGAGGGGGCACTACCTGGCAAACAATGGGGGCACTACCTGGCAAACAATGGGGGCACCTACCTGGCTAACAAAGGGGGGCACCTACCTGCCAACAAAGGGGGGCACCTACCTGGCTACAGAGGGGGCATCTACTTGGCTACAAGGGGGCATCTACCTGCCTATAAGGGGCACTACCTGCTTATGGGGGGTTACTACCTGGCTATAAGGGCATCTACCTGGCTTTCTTCCAAAGCCATTATGCAGTTAGGTGGAGTGGGTGAGGCTTTTTGAAGGCGTGGCATACCGACAAGATGGGCATGTCCATGCAAATTTTTGCACCGCCCACTAGTATCTCCTGCTTTTTCATTTTCAAAAGTTGGCAACTATGATGTAAACTGTACTGTGTGTGTGTGTCTGAGTGTGTGTGTGTCTGAGTGTGTGTGTGTGTCTGAGTGTGTCTGAGTGTGTGTGTGTGTCTGTGTGTGTGTGTGTCTGTGTGTGTGTGTCTGAGTGTGTGTCTGAGTGTGTGTGTGTGTCTGTGTGTGTGTGTGTCTGAGTGTGTGTGTCTGAGTGTGTGTGTGTGTCTGAGTGTGTGTCTGAGTGTGTGTCTGTGTGTGTATATGTGTCTGAGTGTGTATGTGTCTGAGTGTGTGTGTCTGAGTGTGTGTGTGTGTCTGAGTGTGTGTGTGTGTCTGTGTGTGTGTGTGTGTCTGAGTGTGTGTGTGTCTGAGTGTGTGTGTGTCTGAGTGTGTGTGTGTGTGTGTGTGTCTGAGTGTGTGTGTGTGTCTGAGTGTGTGTGTCTGAGTGTGTGTGTGTGTGTCTGAGTGTGTGTGTCTGAGTGTGAGTGTGTGTCTGAGTGTGTGTGTCTGAGTGTGTGTGTGTCTGAGTGTGTGTGTCTGAGTGTGTGTCTGAGTGTGTGTGTGTCTGAGTGTGTGTGTGTGTCTGAGTGTGTGTGTCTGAGTGTGTGTCTGAGTGTGTGTCTGAGTGTGTGTGTGTCTGAGTGTGTGTGTCTGAGTGTGTGTGTGTCTGAGTGTGTGTGTCTGAGTGTGTGTGTGTCTGAGTGTGTGTCTGAGTGTGTGTGTCTGAGTGTGTGTCTGTGTGTGTCTGAGTGTGTGTGTCTGAGTGTGTGTGTCTGAGTGTGTGTCTGAGTGTGTGTCTGAGTGTGTGTGTGTGTCTGAGTGTGTGTGTGTGTCTGAGTGTGTGTGTGTCTGAGTGTGTGTGTGTGTCTGAGTGTGTGTGTGTGTCTGAGTCTGAGTGTGTGTCTGAGTCTGAGTGTGTGTCTGAGTGTGTGTGTGTCTGAATGAATATATGTTCACACTGCGTAAATTGCGGGGCGCATTTCTCCGCGTATTTGCGCTTCAATACGCCAGACATTCGCACCGCAATTACGGTAATTCATAGCTCTCCTAGAGAGCTATGGATTACATGTCGTATTGTGTGCACAGGGGGAGCAGCGCGTGATTCCAAAACACACAGCGTATTGCGATGTGTACCATACTCGCCGCAATAAGCCGTGTGAACATAGCCAAAGGGCCCGGGCCCCGGATGTATTGGGACCTTAGCAACCCCCCTGCGTGTGTCTCTTAATAATGATAATAATAATAATCTTTATTTATATAGCGCCAACATATTTCGCAGCACTTTACAATGTAGAGGGCATAATTACAGACAAAAGACAGACATTACACAGTGAAAGCTACTTACAGGTGAGACACAAGGTGTGAGGGCCCTGCTCGCAAGAGCTTACAATCTAAGAGGGTGCCTGGGGGAAACAAAGGGGGAGAAGTGCTAAATTTACAATGGCCCAGCCATGCTTTATAAATATGGCAGGTTTACATAAACAGAGTGCTGCTGGTCTGTTTGCATTTGCATTGCAGCTATATCAGTTGGCATCAGCACCATTTATTATTCCAATTTGTGAGGTGCTGAAAATTTTTTTGTGTTTTTTTGCTTGGAATCCTTCGTTTTGGCCATAAACTCCGCCCATCCATTCAGGCAGATTTTTTTTTTTTTTTTTTTTAAATTTAGTGTTTATTAAACATTTCTTATAACAAAGAACATAGACAGAAACAAACAGTCTCGCAGGCACATCACATAATAATATACGATGATAGAGGCACAATCTGTGCGTATCGGTTAATGCAAGAAAAACCAAGAGTATGCAGACATATGCAAAAATCACATGGGGCTGTGATGTTAATGTTACAACTGCGTCAGGGAAAGAAAAGAGAAAAACAAAATCAAAACCACACTGGTGGCAGGGGGAAGGGGTGTAAGGGAAGAGGACCCCACAGGGCCACTGGACCTCGGATGGATAGATGGCAGCTGAATAAGAAAGATACAGTACTTCAAGAAGGGGAAGGAAAGGTCAACACCAAGGGATGGGCCACCACTGCCTCCTATCCAACACTCCCACTACCCCGAAAGGGCTTTAAACGCCTGGGAGCCCTGAAATAGAACCCACGGAGTCCAAGTATGCAAAAACCTAGTGTCGTCGTCGTGTGAGTGGCTTATCAGTTCCTCCATTCGGTAGAGGAAGGAAACCTCCTCGATCCACTCACAAACAGTGGGGGGTGAGGTCTGGTGCCAATGCCTAGGTATAATAGTTTTAGCCGCCTGAATGAGGTGCCTAACCAAAGATTTCTTATAAGTGGCTAGGGGAAGTCGAAACATAAACAACAATGTGGCTTCGGGAGAATTCGGCACATAGAACCCGGTGCAGTCAGCGATAGCCCGCAGTATGGTTCCCCAAAAACCCCTGAGCGCCACACATCCCCACCAGATGTGTACCATGGTGCCAGGCTCCTGGTTGCAACGCCAGCACGTTCCTGGAACAGAAGGATACCATTTGTGAAGGAGTGCTGGCAACCTGTACCACCTGGACAGGCCCGGACTGCGCATAGGGCAAACCGGGCATTTGCCCGGCGGGCCGCTGGGGTCCGCGCCGCAGTGCCGGCTCGGAGCGCCCGCCGGGGGGTCGGTGTTCCCCCCGGGGGCAACCCCCA
>JAODAL010020759.1:0-68665 GCA_025379985.1 Phyllomedusa bahiana
GGCCCCTTGAACATTTTAGGGATCAATCGGGGGGGAAATGGAAAGAAAATGTTAAAACTGAGACAAAAGGGGCTTCAATTGGATACTGTATCCCCACACGGTTTAAACGAGCAGCTTAATTTCAACTGCTTCTTTTAAGTGCCCTTGTTCTGGACAATAATTGTCCCCCTTTAGACTTCTGTACCAAACATTGTCTTCCTTCTTTGTGGGTACAATATCTGCCCCCTTCTGTGTATCATTAGAGATGTAACATATCCACAAATATTGTAACATCTTGCTATATGGCTTATATTCATAAAACTAAAATGACAAATTAACAACAAACAGCTCCTTTTGAGTTATTTGTCTTCCCTATTTTGTGATTACCTGTTTATGTGATATTTTGTGTACTGGAAATGGAAATTTTGCTTCCTCCTTTTCCGCCGAGTCAAAAATTGCCATCTTTTATATGTGTCAGTCCATCATCATGACAAATTTATTAATTAAACCTCTTTTTTTCAATTGCCCATATCTACCTTGATATTATAACCAACAAGAGCCGTAATTCCCGTTTTATTTAATCTCTAAATAACTGACGCGGCGCTTTCTTAGACACGACTGGCAACTTAGGTTACCTTTATGATTTGAAGCGGTTTCCAAGTAATGGTCTGCTTTCCCTCTGCCTCTGATGTCAGGGATTTTGTTCGATCGGTCTGGCTATAGGCTGGTTAACATATAAGAATGCGCATGCGCCGGATGACGTCAGACGCCGAACAGAAGGCGCGCTCAGACAGACTAGAGACGCGCGCTGAAAAGCGGCAATCCCGCTCTCTGTACAGTTAGCTCCATGAACCGGAGCTCGGTAACGCCGAATGAATGAAACAAATGGGGAGATAAGGGCATTGTTTGCTGTATTTCCTTTAAACCATGGGAAAAATACAGATAGTGATTGTCTTTTTTGGTTGGTTTTAAATTTCAGACTTTGCCTGAAGCTTTATTCAACGGCTGGGGTCTAAGGTGGCAATCTATTGCTCACTAGAACTATTGTCAGCTTAACTGTAAGTAAAATGACAACTTTCTCTGGTGGAGCTGTTCTGCATGGAGACTCTTATGGGTCTTTTTGACCATAACCGAAGAGTGATATGTCTACTGCTTCATATAAACTATGCATTTGCATAAACAGCGTTATACTCATTATATGCTACCGCCTATGTAACCAATAAGCTGTATATAGTACATAATTCCTGTTTTGGATTATATTAAAGTACTTTGTACTTATTTGGAGGCCTATGTCTTTTCTCCTTGCCCCTGATGAGACCCTATACATCGGGTATGAAACGCTGGGCTAAATGCGACTAGAGCTTGTTTTTAAGCAGCACAATTATTGAGACTAGAGCCTTTGCTTTTGTATATAGCATGGTGTTGGTATAAGGGGCCTTTTGCTTTAATTTTGTATCTTTTTGCACAGGATATCTGTCGTTGTGTATTAGGGTGAATAGGGATTATCCCTTAGGTTCCTGGTGGGTCCGTCCTTATCGGGACGATTATTCCACATTTTTGGCTAGGTAGTTTTTCTGTGGGTTTCTATATAGGGACAGCTTGTTATGTTTATTATTTTGTGGAGTTTTTCTTACTCCTTTTATCTAACTAAGTAAAAGTTAAGTTTTATGGTCTTTTCCAGTGATTTATAGCTTTGAGGGGCCTGTATGTTAGACACGCCCAGAAATGACTGCATACAAGAAACTGCACCCCTTAAACCAGTCGTTCTCAACCTGTGGGTCGCGATCCCGGCGGGGGTCGGACGACCAAAACACAGGGGTCGCCAGGGCCGTTCCTAAGCCCGGGGCGCCGGTCGGCCGGAGAGCTGAGGGGGCGCCGTCCGGACAGAGAGCTGGCTGCTGCGGGCGCCGCACGTGCTTAATAGATGCAGGGATGAGCGCTGTGGGCGCCGGCGCCGTTTGAATTACTTAGGAGAGGGGGAGCATTGGGCGCCGTTACTCTCTGCATTGGTGGCTCAGTGAGCTGCTGCGGCGAGCACGGACTTACGTCCCGCCGGTCCTTGTGGGCGGTGTGTGCAGGACGCTGAAAGCGTGCTGCACGCACCGCCCACACTATGTACCAAGCGTCAGGAACAGCCCTGTCGTACTCAGTGCAGAGAGAACGCTGACAGTGTACGGCAGGGCTGTTCCTGGCTGCAAGGTAACTCAGTGTCAAATACACACACACACACACACACACACACACACACACACAACATCCATTGCATCATGCAATGTCTGTGTGTGGTACAAGTAATAGGTTATTAACCTGTTACTTGTACCACACACAGCCATTACATGATATGCATATTTCCTTTAAACCCCCCCCTACCCCTCCCTTACAGGGGGGCTGTGAGTGGCACATGAGGGGTCACATATGTAACCCCTCATGTGCCAATCACAGCCTCCCCCCGCCCCCCAGGACAAGGTTACATCTATGTAACGGCTCTAAGCGGTACCTTTATATGTATGTGACATATAGAGGTACAACGCGGAAGTGTCACACATATGTAACCCCTCATGTACCACTCACAGTCCCCTGTATAAGGTTACATCTATGTAACAGCTCTGGGCGGTACCTTTATATGTATATGACATATAGAGGTACAACGCGGAAGTGTCACACATATGTAACCCCTCATGTACCACTCACAGTCCCCTGTATAAGGTTACATCTATGTAACAGCTCTGAGTGGTACCTTTATATGTATGTGACATGTAGAGGTACCACTTAGAGGCGTCACACATATGTAACCCCTCATGTACCGCTCACAGTCCCCTGTATAAGGTTACATCTATGTAACAGCTCTGAGTGGTACCTTTGTTATCCACACGCCACTGTGATAGGGTTGCAGCGTGGGGTATGAAGAGTTCTTTAGGATTCTGAGGGAACTGGGGTGGTTGGCAGTGAGTTGGGCCCTTGTTATAAGTCTCTTCACAGCACACATCAAAGTTAACAGGTTCCACTGTAGGGCAGTTTAACAGGCTTTATTCAAGTCCATTCTCCATACAGTAACTTCAGTAAACATCAATGATAACAGCAATGCAAATGGCTCCTGGTATTCACACAGTTTAACTGCTTACAGGGGGGTAATGAGCTCACAGATACCTGAGGGTTCACCAGTCATATCCTGTCACTCCTGAACTGTGATTGCTGGCTGCTCTCTTCACTGGTGTGCAATGGCTGCAGCAGACACACAGGATTCTGTCTTTACTGTCTCTCACTTCTTCTGTGTCCTTCACTCTGTCTCATAGGACCTAAACTACCCAGAATCCACTCCTCCAACAGTGTTCCAGCAACTTCTGTCTCCTCCCCTTTTTCTAGCATGCACAACACTAGGTTTGACTGTTCTAGTCCTGTGCTGTACAACCAACCATGCTGTGTGCTGGTACTTCTGGCGCCCTCTAATGGCCAATGAGAAGTAACTAATTTACAATTAATAAGAACAGTGACAGTAGAGCTTACCCCGGGTCACATTCTCCCCCTCTGGATTAATGTCGTCCTCGACATTCAGCAACTTACAATAGTTGAGGACAGCCCATAAAGAGTCTACTAGACTTCTAAGTTTAGTCGGGTAGGCATTTACCTTAAATAAGTTTTATCTCTTAAGTGTTTGACCGGTCTTCAACACTCAAAAGTAGACAGTATCTTACTGTTTCCATTTTCCCCGATTACTACAACTGTAGTACTATTTTCTAGGCCTGCCTCTACTTAAAGAGAGGTGACAACCTCAACATTTTGACAATAATAAAGGAACAATGTAAATTATTAAACATCCTAAGCTATCTCTTAGCTACTTGCTTGACATTCTCCTGAAAAAGAAGAAAAGAGAAAGAGCAAACAACAAAAACAATTTCAAGTAATAAATTGACATTTATATCTTCTGCTGGAATATTTTCCGACCATCTTCAACCAGCCAATTCCTATGCTAACTAGCTAAGAAATTCTTTTACTTTTCAGTCCATTGAACAGTCTTTTAAACCATTTTGTGGTCTTTCCAGAACTGGTGGTAGGAAAGTACTTCTCAGGCTGTCTTACCTGATCTGCAGGAAATAATACCTGTGTTAACTGAACAGTTCTTGGTACCGCACTCGGTTCTCCCAAAGTGTCATAAGTCAGCATCATGGGTCTTCTTCTTTCTCTTGAGGAAACCTTTCTGCTTGACAATTCTTCTGATGTTTCTGGTTCATCAGTCTCTGAGATTTCAAGTTCAGGATCTACTGCTGGTTCATCCTCTGGTTCAGCTGTAATTGAATCAACAGTCTCTAACTCAACAACTGGATCTACTATTTCTGGATCTTGAATCTGTTCAACTGGGTTTTCTGGTGTACTTTCTGCTATTTCATATTCATCAGATAACTCCTGTGGCACAAATTCTACAGCTTCAGGATTTAAGTCACTATTTTCTACTGGCATACGAAGCATATAGGTGTGATCTTCCTCATCTGAGCTTTCTGAGTCATTTTCTACAAGAGGCAATACTTTAGATTGCTGTCTTTTTGATGGTCTTGTTTGGTGTGTTGCTTCAGGGATTGGTCTCTCTGGTGGTAGGTAGTCACAAGGTAGCAACAGGTTCCGATGCAAGAGTCTTGTCTTGTTACTGTCACGGGGGTCGCGGGCGCCGCTGCCGCTGCGGCCGGTCCTCTCCCTGCAGGGGACTCGGCGCGGGCATCGCGGTCGCCCACGACCACCCCTGTGCCCGCGGTCCCGGCGCCTGCTTGTTTACCTGGCCCCGCTCCTGTGAACGCCGCTCCCGGCCGTCCTGACTGCCGTGCTCGTGCCCGTCCCCTAGCGCGCGACACTTGGCTCAGATTTAAAGGGCCAGTGTCCCATTAATTGGTTGTTTTCCGGACGTTGGTTCTATTTAAGGGTTACGCCCCTAGCAGTCGCTGCCAGATTGTTGGTGTGCTTAGAGTGAGTTTGGAGTGTCCTTGAGTCCGTATTGTTTATCCGTGTACCAGTCTGTTCCGCTACGTTTCCTGACCTTGCCTGTTTGCCGCCTGCCCTGACTGTCTGCCCGTCTCTGACCACGAACCTCTGCCGCCTGCCCTGACCTTCTGCCTGTCCCCGACTACGCCTTTGGATTACGATTTTGTCCACGCTGTACCCCGGCCGCCACCGCAAGCAAGTCACGTCAGGGGTAACGACCTGGTAGCCTCACGCCGCAGCAAGTCCATCCCGCTTTGCGGCGGGCTCTGGTGAAAACCGGGGGCTACTTAGATTCCGTTCCCTGGCGTGGCTTAACTACCACCGCTTGCGGTGGTCCAGCGGATCCACCGTACCGTTACAGTACAATCTGGCCATCATCTCCGCCAGGGTACCTCTGCCTGAACTCCGGGACGTTACGACGGTCGTCGCTCAGCAGAGCCAGCGTATCAACCAGCTCGCGGCCATGATGCAGAACCTTGCGGCCCGCCTACCTCCTCCTGCGGCCGCTGCCGTCTCGCCCGCACCTGTTGCTCCTGCAGCTACGGCTCATCCTGCTCCTGTACCGGGACCTTCACTGCATCTGCCGCTCCCCTATCGCTATGATGGAGACACCAAGAAGTGCAGAGGTTTCATCAGCCAATGCTCCATTCACCTCGAGATGCTGGGACACCAATTTCCCACAGAGCGGGCTGGGCCACTCCGCTGTGGGACCGAGGAGATCCGCTAACGGCTAACCTGCAAGCCTTCCTCCAGGGGTTCCGAACTGTCTTTGAGGAACCAGGTCGCACTCCTCTGCTGCCGCAGCTCTGCTCCGTCTCCGTCATGGCGACTCCACGGTGGGACAGTACTCTGTGCAATTCCGCACATTAGCCTCGGCGTTAGACTGGAACAATGAGGCTTTGGTGGCAAAGTTTTGGCAAGGCCTCTCGGGACGCATCAAGGATGAGCTCGCAGGTCGAGACCTGCCTTCTTCGTTGGACGAATTGATTCGGTTGGACACCCGGATCGATATACGTTTTGCAGAAAGACAACAAGAGCTCCGCCTCCAACGCGAGCCTGCCCGACCACGCCGGCTACCTCGTCTGGCCCCTGTCTTTCAACGCCCTCCGCTTCCTCCGCCAACAGTGCATGAAGATGAACCCATACAGGTGGAAAGGGCGCATCTGACCCAGGAGGAACGCTCACAGCGACGTCTCAGGCAGTTGTGTTTCTATTGCGGCGGTTCCGGCCACTTCATTGGGGACTGTCCGGTGCGCCCGGGAAACTCCCGCACCTAGGGCTCGCAGGAGAGGCATCCCTAGGTGTCAGTGCGGCCTCTCCCCATCCGACCATTCCTGTTCTTTGTGGAACGTCGCCGGACAGCACCTTTCAGGCCACCACCTTCCAGGATTCAGGGTCTGCCGGTAACTTTATCAGCCATGCGCTGGTGTCCCAGTACCGGCTTCCAGTGACCCCCCTGCAGAAACCCATGTTCGTGTCCTCTGTCAGTGGCGAATGCCTCAAGGATGCCATTCGGTTCTGCACTGCGCCCCTCTCCTTGCAGATCGGGGCGTTACATCAGGAAACTGTGAAACCTCGTACTGCCTCGTTCCTTTTCTGAGATCCTCCTGGGCCTCCCCTGGTTACAAGAGCATGCGCCGACCCTGAACTGGAACACAGGCGAGATTCTTCGTTGGAGCCCGGCATGCCACTCACGATGCCTTCGGGTGCTCTGCCCAGTCCGTCGGCCTGCTGCTACCAAGCCTACGAAGTCTCTGCCAGGTCTGCCTGCTCCTTACCAGGACTTTTCCGATGTCTTTTCTGAAAGACAGGCTGAAACTCTGCCTCCGCACCGACCCTTCGATTGCCCTACTGATCTGCAACCCGGTACTACTCCTCCCCGAGGCAGAGTTTACCCTCTTTCCGTTCCTGAGACAAAGGCAATGTCCGACTATATTCTAGAGAACCTCCGCAAAGGTTTCATACGCAAGTCGTCTTCGCCTGCGGGAGCCGGATTCTTCTTTGTCGAGAAAAAAGATGGATCCCTCCGGCCCTGTATCGATTATCGGGGCCTGAACAAAATAACTGTGAAGAATCGATACCCCCTGCCTTTGATCTCGGAGCTATTTGACCGCCTACGTGGCGCAAGAATTTTTTCTAAACTGGACCTTCGCGGAGCCTACAATCTGATTCGCATCCGGAGAGGTGACGAGTGGAAAACCGCCTTTAACACCCGTGATGGCCACTTCGAATATCTCGTCATGCCTTTTGGTCTCTGTAACGCTCCGGCTGTTTTTCAAAATTTCGTTAATGAGATCTTCCGGGATCTTCTCTACGTTTGTGTTATAGTTTATCTGGACGATATTCTCATCTATTCTCCAGACCTTGAGACCCACCGTCACCACGTCCGCCAGGTGCTCAGACATCTCCGGAACCACCAACTTTATGCCAAGCTGGAAAAGTGCCTGTTCGAACGCACCTCCCTGCCCTTTTTAGGATACATCATGTCGGATCAAGGCCTTCAGATGGACCCTGCCAAGGTCTCAGCAGTCCTACAGTGGCCTCGTCCGTGGGCCTCCGGGCCATCCAGCGCTTTTTAGGTTTTGCCAACTATAATAGGCAATTCATTCCTCAGTTCTCCTCCATGGTGGCTCCCATGGTAGCCCTCACCAAGAAGGGTGCCGACCCCAAATCATGGCCTTCCGAGGCTCAAGAGGCCTTCAATCGTCTGAAAGCTGCATTTGCTGCTGCTCCCGTTCTCTCTCGTCCGGATCCTCAACGCCCGTTTGTCTTAGAGGTCGACGCCTCCTCAGTTGGTGCCAGCGCCGTTCTTCTGCAGAAGTCCTCCTTGGGGAAATTGCGCACATGTGGATTCTTCTCCAAGACCTTCACTCCGGCCGAACGCAACTACACTACCGGTGACCGGGAACTTCTTGCTATAAAATTAGCCCTAGAAGAATGGCGTCACTTGCTGGAAGGGGCTCACCACACCATCGTGATCTAAACTGATCACAAGAACCTTCTCTACCTGCAATCTGCTCATCGTTTAAATCTGCGACAAGCCAGGTGGTCGCTTTTCTTCGCCCGTTTTAATTTCTTGTTACACTTCCGACCGGCGGAAAAAAACGTCAGGGCAGACGCTCTTTCCGATCCTCCGATACGGTGGGCTTGGAGCCACCCCTGCAGCATATTATTCCTCCAGAATGGCTTCTTTCGGCAGCTCCTGTAGACCTTCGTCCGTCCTGCCTTGCGACCTCGAATCCTTAAATGGGGTCATTCTTCTCAAACTGCGGGTCATCCTAGGATTCACAAGTCCATACAGCTCATCTCAAGATACTACTGGTGGCCCACTCTCATACAAGATGTTAGGGACTTTGTCTCAGCTTGCACCTCCTGTGCCCGTAACAAGGTCCCTCGCCTCAGACCCGCGGGTCTGCTTCAGCCTCTCCCAGTGCCAGAGAAGCCCTGGACCCATATTTCTATGGATTTTGTCACTGATCTGCCGGCCTCATCCGGAAACACGGTCATTTGGGTGGTGGTTGACAGGTTTTCCAAAATGGCCCATTTTGTGCCCCTGCCCGGGTTACCCTCGGCACCCCAGCTAGCCCAGCTCTTCTTCCACCACATCTTCCGCTTACACGGGCTCCCTTTGCACATCACCTCTGATAGGGGAGTCCAGTTCGTATGTAGATTCTGATGGGCTCTCTGTGCGCAGTTACGGGTGCAGCTGGACTTCTCGTCTGCATACCACCCTCAGACCAACGGGCAGGTGGAGAGGGTCAACCAGGTGTTAGGCTCGTATCTGCGACATTTCGTGTCTGCCAGTCAGGACAACTGGTCTGATCTCCTCTCCTGGGCGGAATTCTGCTATAATTCCCTTGACTCAGAGTCCGCGAGAGCCGCTCCCTTTTTTATTGTGTTTGGGTTATATCCCCGCCCGCCTCTCCCCCTAGCCACCTCGTGCCATGTTCCTGCCGTTGATGCCCAAGTACGGGACATCAAGTCTCTCTGGCAAGTTACTCGTCAAGCCCTTCTTCGTGCCTCCTCCCGCGCTAAAGTTCAGGCCGATAGGTATCGGAGACCTCCTCCCGTATTTAAGCCAGGTGATAGGGTGTGGTTATCGGCCAAGTACATCCGCTTCAAGGTGCCCAGTTACAAGTTGGGTCCTAAGTATCTGGGTCCTTTTGTGGTACTTCGGCAGCTTAACCCGGTCTCCTACAAGCTCCGCTTGCCGCCCACTCTGCGGGTCCCGAATGCCTTCCATGTCTCTCTCCTCAAGCCGGTGGTACTGAATCGCTTCTCCCGGGGGGCTGTCTCGCCTTCTCCTGTGGCCAACTCTGATGACATCTTTGAGGTCAAGGAGGTGCTGGCACAGAAGACAGTCAGGGGGAAGCGGTTCTTTCTCATTGACTGGAAGGGATTCGGGCCAGAGGAGCGTTCATGGGAACCTGAAGCCAACTTGTCCCCTGATCTCCTCGCCAGGTTAAAAAAAAAAAAGAGGGGGAGACCGAAGGGGGGAGTACTGTCACGGGGATCGCGGGCACCGCTGCCGCTGCGGCCGGTCCTCTCCCCGCAGGGGACTCGGCGCGGGCATCGCCATCGCCCACGACCACCCCTGTGCCCGCGGTCCCGGCGCCTGCTTGTTTACCTGGCCCCGCTCCTGTGAACGCCGCTCCCGGCCGTCCTGACTGCCGTGCTCATGCCCGTCCCCTAGCGCGCGCGACACTTGGCTCAGATTTAAAGGGCCAGTGTCCCATTAATTGGTTGTTTTCCGGACGTTGGTTCTATTTAAGGGTTACGCCCCTAGCAGTCGCTGCCAGATTGTTGGTGTGCTTAGAGTGAGTTTGGAGTGTCCTTGAGTCCGTATTGTTTATCCGTGTACCAGTCCGTTCCGCTACGTTTCCTGACCTTGCCTGTTTGCCGCCTGCCCTGACCGTCTGCCCGTCTCTGACCACGAACCTCTGCCGCCTGCCCTGACCTTCTGCCTGTCCCCGACTACGCCTTTGGATTACGATTTTGTACCACGCTGTACCCCGGCCACCACCGCAAGCAAGTCACGTCAGGGGTAACGACCTGGTAGCTTCACGCCGCAGCAAGTCCATCCCGCTTTGCGGCGGGCTCTGCTGAAAACCAGGGGCTACTTAGATTCCGTTCCCTGGCGTGGCTTAACTACCACCGCTTGCGGTGGTCCAGCGGATCCACCGTACCATTACAGTTACCTCCTGTTTCAGGTTTAATCTCATAAACTGGGCTGTCGTCACTCTTCCTTTTGACTACGACATAGATCTTGTCTTCCCAGTATGAACGAAGTTTTCCTGGTCCACCTTTTTCTTGTAAGTTTCTGACTAACACACGCTACCTGATGTTAATTCTGCTCCATGACACTTCCTGTCATAATGTGCTTTACTTTTGCTCTGTCCTTCAGTAACAACTTTTGAAGCAATATTATATGCCTCTGCCTGCGTTCTTTCCAATGAACGAACATATTTGGGTAAGTCTTGTAAGTCTCTGACACTGGGTATCGAACATAATGTCAATAGGAAAATCGTGGAGATCTGCCGAATAACAGGTAGAATGGGGAGTAACCTGTTGCATCACTCTTTGTGCATTGTAGGCATGGACCAATTTTGTTAGGATTTCTTCCAATCTCTTTTCTCTTAGATGTTAGAGTCTTTAGCATCGACAGTAGAGTACGATTGAAATGTTCCACCTGCCTTTACCTTATGTGGATGGTAAGGTGTTGTATGAGAATTCTGAATTCTGCAATACTTTCCCAACTTGGAAAAGAGTTGATTTTCAAACTCTCTTCCTTGGTCATGATGCAGCCTTGTAGGAAATCCAAACTTTAATGCAAAGTCATTAAATACTTTTCTGCTGCCGTTTTTCCAGATTTGTTGGTAGTGGGTAGGCTTGGGCAAATCTGGTGAAATGGTCCATAACCAAAAAGATGTATTCATACCTCCTTTACATTTCTCAAGGTGTAGAAAGTCTATGGACACCATCTCGAACGGGTATGTGGTTGTAATGTTACCCATTGGGGCTCTTGTCGGTTTATTGGGATGCTTGTCCTTTAAACAGCCACACTCTCTGGTCACATAATGTTCAATATCTTTCTGTATGTATGGCCAGAAGAAACGTTCACGGCAGGTTCACTGTTCTTCAACTCCTAATGTCTCATTTCTTCGGGAAGTTCCCTTAAACCATCTGATGGTAAAATTTTGGCAATACCAACTGTAGGTTAGGACCACATTTGCTGTTGAGTATACCTTCTAAATTGAGTTGTAATTTAGGCCGTTCTCTCAACAAGAGGCTTGTAGCTGGAGACTCTTTGTCCCTCTCCTTCTTACTAGGTGGTCTATCTTGGTTGATGTACTGGAGCACTCTTCCAATGACCTTGTTTTCTTTCTGAGCTCTTCTGATAGCTTCTTTTGGAAGTTGACGGATTGAAAAGGTATGAAGTTTCCACATCCTTTGTTTTCTCTTCCACTGTTTTGGGCACCACATTGGTGGAAATTCTTCTCGCTGGACTTGTACTGCTTCTACGGTACTCCTTCATAGCTTCCAAACTAACTTCTTCAGAGCACTGTTGCATGAATTCTTCTGGTTCTAAGGGGCATTCTAGACAATACATCTGCATCAGCATAGCTTTTCCTGGACGATTTTTGATGCTGAAGTTAAAGTCTGCAGTTCTGCCATCCATCTCTTGCCCAGTTGCATTGATTTTTTGCAGTAGTGAGGACATAGGTTAGTGGGTTGTTGTATGTGTAAACCACAAACTCGGGGGCTGTAATACAAGTAATCTCTGAATCTTTCACAGATAGCCCCTTCATGGCTGGAACTCTATGTTTTCCAGAATGCAGATGGTAGTTCTTCCAGCTGCTGTCAAAGTTCTGGACCATAGCCAATGACTCTAAGCTTGCCATCTTGACGTTGGTACAAGACTGCTCCAAGTCCCACTTGTGATGCATCACAATTGAAGTACAAATGGAACTTGAAGTCCGGGTATTCCATGACTGGTGGTTTAAATAGACAGTCATCAACTCTTCCAGCACTTCTTGGTGAGGGGGGAGTCCAGTTGATGGGTTGTTGGGCAGAAGGAGAGTTCTTTGCTTTGGGGTTTAGGTCTGCCTTTTTTCAACTTCTTTTTTCTGGTGTCACTCAACTTGAGGTTCCTGCTAAGAGAGCATACAAGGGAGCTGCAAATCTTGGAGAAGTTCTGGATGTAAGTCCGGTTAATAGGATAGGAAGCATGGGAAACCTTTCTCAAATTCCCCCCACAGGGGATGGGGGTTTGTTCTTCAATGCCATCACTGGGGCATTTTCAGCTGAATCCATGAATAATCCTTTCCCAGACACGATTTTTCCAGGAACCTGACTTTTCTTTTGAACAGTTCACACTTCTTTGGTGTCAGCTTGCCCCCATGTTGCGGGAAATCACTGCAAGACAGTTCTCACATTCTCTATGTGTTCAGAAAATGTCTTCTGTGTATCAGATTGTCATCTAGGTGATGGCTGACAAATGTCATCTCTCAGGCCACCTCCATGTCAGATCCATCATTTTTCTGAATTCCGCAGGAGCAGAACTGAGCCCAAAAGGGGAATGCGGATCCACCATATAATCCCCAGGGTGTGATGAAAGCTGTTAATGGCCTGCTGGATTCTTCTACAAAACCTTGGTGGTAGGCCTTGCCTTGGTCCAGGACTGAGAACCTGGTACTTCCTGACAAACTGTCTAGCATGTCTTGGATCTTGGTATTGGATGACGGTCAGGGACTGACCTCTGGTTCAGCTCTCTGTAATCACAGCAGAGTCTCAGTGTCCCATCCTTCTTTCTGACACAGACAATTGGGATGAATAAGATGACTTGGACTTCTGAATCCAACCCTGTTGATAAAGGTCTTGAGGTACTCTTTTACTTCTTATGTAGTGGTTTAGGCACGGACCTGTAGCTCTTTGTTACGTAGTAGTGTCCTTAAGGTTGATTTTCAGTTGGGTGATGGAATAAAACCCTACATCAGAATCATCCTTGGAGAATGCATGACACTCCTCTCTTAGCATTTGTCTCACTATCTGTTGTTCTTCTGCACTCAGATGATAAAGAGAAAACTGGGGGTCCCACTGTTCTCGGAGAACATTCCTGCTCAGGGGCGCAACTGTTAACACTGGGGGTTGGAGTTTGCTCACCGAGAAAATCTGAATTGGCCTAACATTGGCTGGTTACACTGTTTTTAATAGCTCAAGGTGTCCCAATACAGTTTTAGGGTCCAACCTCATTTATGCTTTGAGGAGTTCATAACTAACACAGAATACTTTTGCAAACCCACTGTAAGGGGAAAAGTCACCACAGTCTCACCTGTAATGATGCCTTCGGGAAGCTGTGTAGGATCTTGTGGCACAAACAGCTTCTCTGTGACTTCTTTCGTGGTCCCACCCTCACACCACACTTCACTCCTAAGGCGGTGTTAGCTGGGAAAAGTAATGGGGGCAGACCTACTTTGACTTCTCTGAAAGCCCCTTCAGCCTGTTTGTTTTTCATTAACTCCACAACTGTTTTGGCTTCTTTGTCGCGTAGGGCAAAGGATGTTGCTACAGAATCTACCAACGGTGGTAGAGAAGCTGTTCTGTGGATCACTTCCTCAATCACATTGTAACCCATGAAAGTTCTTCTGCCACCCCGATTGTCACTAGGAAAGGGACTAATAACTCAATGGTGTTGCTGTTCTTGGCAGTGAGCTTTAAAAGTCACTTCAACCCAGCCTATAAAGGGTAACTCTGTCTGGTTCACCCTCGTACACAAAATTTCTCCAGGGCCTATCAGTTTTTTCCACTGACGAGTTTTTGCATAGGGTAGATAGTGTCTTCCCCCATCCTTCATTTAGAATACTGGCCTGGGTACCTGTATCCCAAGAGCTTTAACAAGTAGTCCTTTAATTTACATTTTATTAGGCACTTTCACCAATAAGGCTTATGAGTCTGTTCTGGTTTTTTACTGATATTTTCTGGCTCTTGAGCAATAAACAGTAGAGCTGCCACACTGAATGCTTTATGACAGGTGATGCTGTCCCCATTGTAACTGTTTGGAGACGGTCCACACACCTGTGGGTAGTACTGGCGCAGCTGTTTTTTTCATCCTGGGTGGTATTAGGAGTAGAGGTTTTTGGTTTGGGAATGCCTTTGTGTTGAGGTTACTGGTCGCCCCTCCCCAGCAAAACCCCCTGTCTTTAGCTGCTTGAATCTTGGCACTCTACACTCTTTTGCATAATTTTCCCTCTTGACCACATTTAAGACAGTGACAACAGTAACTATCTTGATTGGAGTCTTGGCAGGCCATCACATGCAGGGTGTCTTCTATTCTGGAAATTACCCCTGTGCCTTGCTGGTTTTGACTTGGTCGCCGTCTGTATAATCTGCTTCATCTCTGCTACTTCCGACCGAAGTTCACTCACTACTTCCTCCCAGGTGGTGTCCACTGTTTTTTTCTTAAACGGTACTTTCTAGGTCACTAGAGGTGGATGGGCAAGAGGTTCTTGCTCCCTGTTACCCTCTGGCTGCACGCTCATGGTGGCAACTTTTGGTTGACTCTCTTTCGTGTTTTTACCAGTTTGGCCCTTCTTTAGCTTTTGTTCTCTCTCTAGCTCAAGACTAGCTGCCTCATTCATCTTCTCAATCAACAATTTATCTGGGATAAAAGGGGCCTCAAGGTACTGTTTCAGCTGAAACTTGATTTTTTCCCTAAGTAACCCTGTCCCTATGGGCCTCAGGAACTTCTTTCTAACTAGCCCCACATCAAACCTCTCCTCATTCTCTTCTTCTCTGGATGCAAACAACAGTTTTTCTTTGAGTGCAATGGCTCTGAACAAGAAGTCTTGAGGTGACTCTTTGTGGTCTTGAGAGATGTTAATCAGTTTTTGATACAAATCAGAGGTGCTTTCTTTCTTGTAATGCCCTTTGAATCGTGTTCTTAACTGGAGCTAGGTGAGGTTGGTCCTTCATCTCTAACATATCCTGAGATGTAACCCTGGACTAATGGCTTTCACTACCGCCTCAATAATCTCTCTCTCCTGATACCCCTGTGTATCCCCAAGTCTATCTGGTGAATCAGGTTAGTGTAAGACAGTCTCTCTTTCTGTTCTCGTTCACCAATTTGGCCATTTATTTTGAATTCTTTGCGAATGGTTAAAATTTTTGGGCTGGATTGATCTTCTTTATGTCTGGATTGGAGCAGATTGGAACTTTATCACAACTTACCCCTTTCTCAACTGTCTTTGCAGACTCCTGCAAATGTCTTTTGTAAAGCAATTAATTTGGGCTTTTAGCTCCTTCACTGTGTCAGTTGGAAGACATGTCACTTTCTTTTTGCCTGAACTGTTTCTGGTTCCCCAGCCCACAAACTGTCAATAAACTGAGTTAGTCTCTGAAAAAAGGCCAATATAGCGTCCTCTTCCTCACTATCTTCCATCTCATCCAGTAATCGATTCAGGGCTGTCAAAAGATGTCGGCGAATATGTGCACGAGCAAGATGTTCCTCTGGTAGTTTCATAAATCTTGCGACTGTTCCTAGTTCTGCATAGGACAACTACAGCAGAGACTCACTGATGTTATTGATGTGTCCCTCCACATCCATGGCTGAATTGTTTTGGATTTTTTTTTGTTTCGCTGGCCCTTTAAGACTGAGTTAACTTGCTGCAGGGCACTCTGCTGCCTTGTGCTGACAGTTATCTGTGCTGCGGATATGACTGGGCTATGTGGGCAGTAAGCTATCCCCCTAATGCTTGGCTTCAGCCCTTGCAGGTAAAGTGGCGCAGAAACCACTGGCGGGAAAGCGCTGATGAACTTTTCCACTGCGCTGCTGAAATCTTCCGTCCCTCGCTCTGGTCTGGCCCCCTGGAGACTCCCTCTCAGGTTGCCTGAGGGCCCACACTCTTCAGGGGTTCACCCCTGTTTTTTTTACTTCAGATTCCGCTCAAAATCCCCGTACGGGCCACCAAAATGTTATCCACACGCCACTGTGATAGGGTTGCAGCGTGGGGTATAAAGAGGTCTTTAGGATTCTAAAGGGAACTGGGGGGGTTTGCAGTGAGTTGGGCCCGTGTTATTATTCTCTTCACAGCACACATCAAAGTTAACAGGTTCCACTGTAGGGCAGTTTAACAGGCTTTATTCAAGTTTCCATTTCCATACAATAACTTCAGTAAACATCAATGATAAAAGCAATGCAAAATGGCTCCTGGTATTCACACAGTTTAACTGCTAACAGGGGTAATGAGCTCACAGATACCTGAGGGTTTTACCAGTCATATCCTGTCACTCCTGAACTGTGATTGCTGGCTGCTCTCTTCCTGGGGGGCAATGGCTGCAGCAACACACAGGATCTGTCTTTTCTGTCTCTCCCTTCTTCTGTGTCCTTCACTCTGTCTCATAGGACCTAAACTACCCAGAATCCACTCCTCCAACAGTGTTCCAGCAACTTCTGTCTCCTCCCCTTTTTCTAGCATGCACAACACTAGGTTTGCTGTTCTAGTCTGTGCGTACAACCAACCTGCTGTGTGCTGGTACTTCTGGCGCCCTCTAATGGCCAATGAGAAGTAACTAATTTACAATTAATAAGAACAGTGACAGTAGAGCTTACGCCGGGTTACACCTTTTATATGTATGTGACATATAGAGGTACCGCTCAGAGGCGTCACATATATGTAACCCCTCCATGTACCACTCACAGTCCCCTGTATAAGGTTACATCTATGTAACGGCTCTGAGTGGTACCTTTATATGTATGTGACATGTAGAGGTACCACTTAGAGGGTTCACACATATGTAACCCCTCATTTTTTGGTTTGGGGTCACCGCAACATGAGTAACTGTATTGCAGGGTCACGGCATTAGAAAGGTTGAGAACCACTGCCTTAAACTATTCAAAATAGCATTTAGGTTAGTGTTTGTTAACTCTTTGGGGGTTTCACAGAAATTAATGCAAAGTAGAGGTGAAATTAAACTTTTTCTGAAGATTTTCACTTTGTATCCATTATTCACTAGTACGCAGTAAATGTTAACAAGGAAATGTAACTCAACATTGATTCCCCTGATTCTGTTGCTTATAGACATATCCCATATGTGGTCTTAACACACTATTTGACTCACAAGCCTCAGAATAGGAGGAGCCCATTTTATGATCATAGGAAATACTAGAAATTAAGTTATGAAATGTTACAACAATTTATTTCAGTCACCATATTAATTAAAAAAAAACATTTTTTCAGTGCCAATGGAATAGGGTGCAAAAAGGGTTTCAAAAAGTAATAAATATAGATAATAATGAATTTGTCTGACATTTTTTTGGAAATTACAAACACTTTCTTTTAAGACCAAATAACAAAATAAATAATTTAACCCTTTAATTCTTTTACTTTGGCCAAGGTGTAATTTCACTCACAGAAAATGAAGGAAACCGTGCAGTGACTGACAAAAGGGGAAGCCAATAACAAGGGTTACATTTTAAAGATGAGATAAAAGAGAAACAATAAGAGTTTCCCAGTAAAAAAGGAGGGGTTTCGGAAAATGGGAAAATAATAGTGATGACGATTACGTCGACATCGCTGGGGCATGCTACGGAAATTAAAAGACGTTTTCCCCGATAGTCAAAAATAGATTATCCCCGATGCCCAAAAAAAGTCTATGGGAGAGGAACAACACCTTATTTTTTCCCCCCAAAACGGGTGGAAAGCTGGTTTAAACATCCACAACGGTAAAATGGATACGTGCTACATTTTACAACACATTTTGGTTTTATAAAACCCGAAAAAAAGTCAAAACCATTCACTATCCCGCTTGTCCCACACAGCCCCCTTAAACCTCATCCCCACAGATTAAAAAGTGTCGGAAAAAAAAAGGGCATTTCAACCACCTTTTTTTGAAAAGGGAAAAAGGGACTATCCCCTTGCCGGGGCCCACAGCAGGCCCAAACCCTGCATGCCCCCCAAATTTTAAAAAAATGTTGGAAAAAGGAGTCTTTCAACCACCATTTTTTTCACTCATAGACTTCCCGTCCTGGGCCACACATGACCCCAAAACCCTGCATGCCCCCCAGATTTAAAAAGGCGGAAAAAGGAGTTTTTGAACCACCAATTTAGTTAACTGGACATTGACTATCCTGTTCGTACCAAGTATGACCATTAAACCTTCGCCCCACAGAATAAAAAGTGCAAAAAAAAAAATCTTTCAACCACCATTTTATTTAAACGGATATAGACATCCCTTCCGGGGCCACACCCAGACCCCAAACCTGCATAAACCCCCAGTTTTTAAAAAGTGCCAAAAAGGAGTCTTTTGAACCCCCATTTCAGTTGAACTGGATAAAATTTACCCCGCCCGAACCGCGTAAACCATTAAACCTGTCTGACCCCAGTTTAAAAAAGTGAAAGAAAAAGAAGTCTTTAAACCAACATTTTTTTTTCACTGGAATAGACTACCCTGTCCGGGGCCACAGCATGACCCCAAACCTGCATCCCCCCACAGATAAAAAGTGCCGAAAAGGGGAGTTTTAAACCCCATTTTATTGAACTGGACATTGAATACCTATCCTGGGAAACCACATCTTTTCAAGTCTTACTAACCCCCTTTACAATTTGGGGAATTTTTTTATCAGCATTTTGTACAGCCGTTTTTTAGTAGTTTAATTCTAAAAACACATTTTTAAAATAGGATGGAATCCCCCCACTTTTGTTTCCCTTTTTTTTAAATTTTATTTAAAGGGGTTGTCCCCTAAGGGATTCTAGATATTTAAAAATCTTGCAAAAACAATCATTTTTCAATATGTGTCCATTTAACACTTGTCCTACCTATTCCTGTTTCTACGCACCATCACCCCTTTAGCCACTCTTTACAATTGTGAGAACAAAATTTTGTTAAAAAAACCCCATTTTTTTACATAGGACCTTTTTTTTTAGCGGCATTTCACACAACAGGCCCCCAAAAATTCAAAACATTACCCTTGAGCCACTCTTGACAATGTGAAAACAAATTTCTGTTAAAAACCAATTTTTTTTTTTTAAAAAAAAACCTGTAATTGCGCATTTCAAAGCGCTGACCCAAAAAATTATAAAAATGACTTCCGCCACGTTAAAAATTGTGAGGGGAAATCCACTTAGAAACCAATTCTGCCAACGATCAACGATCGTTTTAGAACATGATCACCACAATGCTCTGCTGACAAAGGGGATTGTCCGCCACTGACCATTTTGGGGGCTTTTTTCAAAAAAGGGGGGGATGTGCAGAGCCTTTCAAATGCCTTTCCCCCTCGGTGGCTCAACACCCCCCAGGGCCTCCCCTGCTTGTCAGGCCATGTTCACTCCGTACTGTGTAATGACATTGCGCTGCTGCCTAACAATCATTCTGGAGCATGTGGGGGTGGAATTCCAACTGTTTTTGCCAACTCAACAATGAGACGGTTGACGGAGGAGACCAGTTGACACTGCAACGCTGCCAGGCGGGACGAAGCAGGGTGCGAACGCTAAGTGCGAACTCAGTCTCGAGCCCTTCCTCAGCAGGCAGTCCCAGACCCGGGTACGCTTTTAGAAATTTCTGGACAAACCAAGGGATCATGACATGTGCCAGACAAGGATGTGCTCCAGCCTACCAATCTTAATGGCGCCAGAAAAAACAGAGTTCGACCATTATCGCACACCCCTTGCCTGGCACAAGTTCTTGTTCACCCAGCCATGCTTTGATCTCGTTGCGGAAGAGCCTCACAGCACCTGACCCGTGTGTGGATTGTCCCTTCACAAGACAGAAAAATTCAACACGCTGTTTCTCTGGCAAGTGATGCCACCAGAGACCTGGGGAAAGAACCCTGCACCATCCCTGGCGGTTTTGAAGAGCGTACGCCGAGCCTTATAGCATCCGTCACCAACAGAGACATCCACCCAGCTCACCAAGTGAGCTGCACAGAGATATAAACGGCCCCTTGGCCGTGCTTACTAGTCCATTTGGTTTTTTGGTGGTCATATGGAACTTTTACGGCCACAGATGCAGACTACGCGCTGAAATTTTGATGACACATGCTGTCAGGGCAGGGACGCTTTTTTTCTGGCAAAGAAATGCCTGCTCCGCAATGGATTGGGGGCAGGCAAGGGCCCATGACGTGGCGAACCCATCTGTGTCCACCAGACGGAAAGGCAACATTCCAAGCCTAAAGCATGGCAATGCCGACATCCAGGCTTTTGGCTTTGGGATGGTTTGGGTTAAAGTGTTTCTCTCTGCTCCCAAACTGGAAACAGAAGCTGTACAGCGTGCAGGTCGTCAAACTGGTGGAAGAAACGGGTAGGATGGTCTCTGCTGGTGCTGGTGAACTCGGGCACGGTGGAGGCTGAGCGAGCTGATCCCTGATCAAGACTCTGAGAGACATGGCAGCTGAGGAAAGCTTGGCTGTGGACGGGAGGAAGGAGAAGGCGGGGATAGAGGGTGTGACAGTGGTTGAATCCGGCATCGGTGTGGCCTTTTTGGCCAGTGTTGCCCTCCAATTTCAATCTCATGCAGTTCGCTCATGTGACTAGACATTTTGTGGTGATTAATCACCTAAGATTCTTGCACTACTGATGCGTTTCGGCTGAAGGCGGCATATGACATCGCTGGGTGAATCAGAGGCTTGCTCGAAAAAGGCCTGGACCTTTTCGACGTCGATAAGCGAGGAGCGGTGTTTCCGCTGATCGTGGGTGGCGGAATCATCTCAGCGGACTTCTCCGACCGCCCTCTCCTTTTTTGAGGCGGGACCCGTACTGATACTACCCCATCGTCTTCCTCCTCATCCAGTGAGGAAGTGCTCCGCAAGCAACAGTACTGCTGAAAGACCACGTTGGATCCGCAATGTCGTCATCATCATCATCAACACAGGTGACTTGGTTGTCGTGAATTCTGCATCCAGGAGCTGCGGGCTTTAAGCAACAGCACTGCAGGGCGTTGACCGACCGCCCCGGGATTTTGCCGATTGACCAACCTCCTTTCCTCCTTCTTATGCTCAGTAACCTGGGCGTCAGAGCAGACAAAATCATCCTCTTTGGCTCTTGATCTTTTAACATGCCTTCTGACCCCCAACCGCATTTTGGCATCAAAAGGTCGTCAGAAAATGGATTATCCACAGTGTGGTACCCGAGTTTGACATTGGGCTGCTTCGCTTCATGTTGTGTCGGATGCTGAGGATGCTGATAACGACATTAGTAGGCCGTGACGGAGGACGAGGAGGTAAGACTGCTGGATCAGTTGCATTAACCACTGAAGAACAGCTTGTAGACGCTGTTCGTTACTTCACAGGGCCTTGGAGGACCCAGCGATGACAGGCCTGACCTCCTGCAACCGACGATCCGTTTGCTTGGCATGTTTTGTCGCCAACACTGGAAGGAGCACCTTCTCTCGACCTCCTACTCAATGACCTACACCCTATTTCTCGCTTACCACCTGCATTTTGCTTCAATGTTCAGAAAGATAAAAATTTAAGAAAGTATCGAAGAGTTTTTGACAGTCTCTTAATGAAAAGACGGCAAATCACAGCTATTCTTAAATCCCTCTAATTTTCTACACCAACTAGGATTAGAAAACTGAAAATGTTTCTAGCGAATACCTGTAAATGCGGTCTGGTGGAAGAACCGGAAGACAAAATCACAGTGTTTCTTCCTTCCAGTTCCAGGGATTTACAACTGCCCAGAAGGACTAGAATTGATAGTTTCAAAAACTATGATACAAGTGCGCTATCTGCCCAAACTGAATTCCCCGAGCGCAAAAAACTAATCCAGAAGTTACACGGATAGAATTGTTTTTTTGCAGCAATGCAAATGAGAACAGTTGCTAAAAAATTTTATGCAGAATTTGTCGTACAACTGGCTATTTGAAAAAAACTAGGCCGCACAACATGCAATACAGTTTATTTAAAAGTTATACGATAACAAACAGTGGTTTTTGCACCAATGAAATACACAACAGTAACTATAAAATTTCTGAATTCAAATTTAAGTACAAGTGGCTCTTGAACAAAACTGGCCGCACCAAAGTAAAAAAAACACATATTAGAAATGAATACGGATATTAAAAGGTGGTTTTTGGCACCTATAAAACAACAGCAAATTTACTAGCAAATTTCTGTATGGTAATTTAATTTAAGTACAAATGGGTCTTTCACAAAAATGGCCTGCACCATAGTGAAAAAAAATCTAATTTAATTGTGTACGATAATAAAAGGAGGTTTGCACCTATGAAATACACCTGCGAACTAGAAAAGTTCTTGTTCCTACAGTACTGTAAGTACAAGTGGGTCTTTGACAAATCTGGGCTGCGCCAAAGGTGAAAAACACGAAATTATTGGTGCACTATAATAATAGTGGTTTTTGCCCTATGAACTATAAAAAAAAACAACAGCAATTACTATCAAATTCTGTTTATGGTAATATAATTACATGATGGGTCCTTTCAACAAAAATGGCCCGTGCCAAAGTGAAAAAAACCTAATTAAATTGTTTACGGTAATTAAAGGTGGTTTTTTTCACTATGAAATACACGGGGTGTGCGGTACTAGAAAAGTTCTGTATTCCTATTTAAGTACAAAGTGGATCTTTGACAAAACTGGGCTGCAACAAAAGTGAAAAAAAAACCTAATTAAATCGTGTACGGATAATAAATGGTGGGTTTGCAATCTATCAAATCACCTCAGTTACTAGAAAAGTTTTCTGTATCCTAATATAAAGTACAGGCTGCACATAATACAAGGTACTATTTCGCCCAAAACTGTTAATAAAAAGCCATTTCCCAATAGCAGTTTCAAGCAGTCTGGGACTGCTCAATATCAGTCACCGTTCAAAGCCTGCCTGCCTGTCTGTCTGTTTCGCCCCCGCACCCCCCCACCCCACCCGCGGCTGTACCGCGATAATGCTTCTTTCAAAGTCTCAGCCTAACCTAACTAAAAACTGAAATCCACTAATCTACCTATGTTCAATGTTTCACAGCTAAAAGCATAGCTGTCTCTGTGAAACAAAGAGAACGTGTCGCTGATCTGTATGAGGAAAAGCTGACACTCGTCCTGCTCTATGAGACACAGACACACACTGATGCCGAACAGGGAAGGGCTGTTCTATGTAAAAACGAGATCATGTGATTTTTCCAGCCATCCACAACCATACAACATCACATCATGACCGTCCGCACCACACCAGCTCACCCTGCTCTATTCCTCTAGCTGATTTACCTGCCGCCAAAATGACGAAGCGCTGAAAATGGCATGATAGCAATAGAGTATGCGCAAATTCCTCACCTAAATTATCGCCGTGATCGAAAAATTCCGATCAACGTAAAAACCGTGCTGATTTCAACTTTGTCGATTATAATCGCTCAACACTAGAAATGAAGGACAGATCAGAATCTAGTATAACCCTAAGGCCGGATGCCTTGGAGTTATGGTGGTATCACACACTGAGACAGAATAGCAGGTTGGGTTGGTTAGCAGATGGCAGAATGACAAGAAGTTCAGTTTTATTACAGTTTAGTTTGAGACAGAGAGAACACATGATGTCAGAGACAGTGGATAGACAGTCATTGGTGTTTTGTAGCATGGCAGAAGTGTTGTCTTGGAAAAAAGTGTACAACTAAGTGTAATCAGCATAGAGATGATACTGAAAGTAAGTTTGTCCAATAGGCAGCTGTGTAGAATGAAAAGAGGAGGGGACCTAGAACTGATCTCTAAGGAACCCCAGCAGCAAGAGGAAATATATCAGACTGCAAGGCACACACGTAGGTATCGCTCCAAATACCAATCCCTTTCACATTATCAATATGGTAAATTCCAAGGCTTACAATCGAGAGCCTAGTCCTCTCATCTGCTACAAGAGAGTGGCACTGCACATGTACGACGTTTCGGGGCAGTCCCCTTTCTCAAGGGCTTGAGAAATACTAACACTGCAATAATAAAGATATATTGGCATATTTGAAAAAGTATTTTGCCTCGAGAAGGTATTATTTCAGCTCAGAATTTTTAGTTACATATACTAAAAACTTACATTACCTAACATCAGTGTTGACTGCTCTCGTAGCATAAACAGCAAATAAATACTTGCAGTTCTTCAACCTCTGGCATAATATAACAAACAACTGATTTTATAGAATATCACTAAAAACTTGTTGTTTAATATCAAAAGCTTCCTAGGTTTTGAAGCTATTACCTGTTTGGTGGACATCCAATTCTAAAAAAAGATAAAGTACCAGGATTGCTTCTGGTAAAACTACAAGTTTTCTTTTGCTGTTGATGTGTACCTGCATGTCAAGCCTTTGTTTTGTCATCATTTGATGACCCACAACACATGTTTTACCTACATCAGTTAAAGTATTTTACTGCTTTACCAAAAAATATGGGGCACTCCCAGAAGACTCCTGGAAAAGTAGGCTAACACAGAGGCAAAAGGTCTGGGATGTGGTGCTAAGCATTCTGTCATGACTACTTTGATTATCCATGCTACAGTGTAAACTCAGCAGAAAGAAGACTGCATGGCAGGCATTGAAGAGAAACACTTAGCTCTGGGGATGTGCTGCTAAAAAGTGAGGGGCCAGAGTTTAATATTTTGACTGGATTTTAATTAAAGTTAGATGTTTAAGCTATTCAGGTCTGATCCTGGTGCTGGGGTCTATTAAAGTCTATGTACTGTGGTTTTTTTAACCTTGGGACCAACACTTGGGTCTGTTGACTGTTGGGGTCTGTCTGGTGAAGTCTAGGGTGTAGTGTTTGGTGTCTGCTCTTTGTAACGGTCTGTGGAAGTGGATCCTCTGGACCACCACAAGCGATGGTATAAGCCACTAAGTAAGTCCGGTTTTCACCAGAGCCCACCGCAAAGCGGGATTTACTTGCTACGGCGGATTGCTACCAGGTCGCTACCCCTGACATGACTTGCTTGCGGTGGCAGCTGAGGTGTTGCGTTTTACAGAATCATGAAGCAGGCTCGTAGTCAAGGACAGGCAGAAGGTCAGGACAGGTGGCAATGGTTCGTGGTCAAGGGACGGAGGCATAAGGTACGGTACACAGTAGACAACAAGATACACAGGAACGCTTCCTCTCAAGGCACAGGGCACTATCGATTCGGCAAGGGTAATGGGAAGGGACAGGACTTAAATAGGATCAGTGCCCGATGAAAACCGATCATTGGCGCGCTGTCCCTTTAAGCTTGACTGCAGTGACGCGCGTGCGCACTAGAGGGCGAGTGCGCGCACGGTCGGCAACAGGATCGTGCATCCGGCCGGGAACAGGAACGCAGCAAGGTAAGTGGCGACCAGAGCTGCGGGGATGGGGCTGCTGCATCGCCCTCAGCAGGAGACGCCGCAGGGCGATGGATGCGCCCGGGACCCGATATGGGGGGTACGGGTGCAGTCATAACAGTACCCCCCCCTTAGGCCTCCTATGTTGGCGCTATATAAATAAAGATTATTATTATTATTATTATTATTATTATTACTGTGGAGGAAAGGGGAGCACTGGGCGAGGTGCGGATAGACAGCGAGTTGACCCCAACACCAAACTACGCCTGTCTTCCAGTCTAGCATAGGAGCATGACACTGCCGCCATGGAAGCTCCAGGAGGACAGCCGAGGAAGAACGAGGTAGCACGAAGAATCCTATCGAAGAATAGGTAGCACGAAGAATGCTTGTAGGACCATCGGTTCAGTCCGAAAGATGATAGAGTCGCTCAATAGCTCACCACTAACGGACGAGATGGCCAAGGTTTGGTCTAGGCGGACCACCGAGAGATTAATACTTTGGCACCAAGTCAGCTTCCATAAGATCCCAGCTGATCCAGAATCCAGGAAGGCAGCCACTTGAAACTAGACTCCGGAATTGGTTGTGACCAGAACCGGCAGCATGAGCCATGGAGAGGGATTGCTCTCACCTAGGGACGCCTCTCCCACAAAGCCTAGGTGTGCACATATCTCGGACGTTGCGGACGCAGCGAACAACCCCTGTGGAAATGTTCAGGGCTCCCGCAGTAGAGACACAGGTTCTCCTCACGTCGTCACGTAAGTTCTTGCAGCGTCAAGTGGGCTTTGTCCACTTGCATGGCCTCTTTCATGGCTGGCTGTGAAGGAGGCAGTGGAGGCTGAAGAAACACCGGCGCCAAGTGGGGTAGACGACGTGTTCGAACCGGTTTGCGCTCTAGACGGAACCCTCCCTCCTTTTTTTTTCCCCCCCCCCGCCGCCCCCCCCCCCCCCCCCCCCCCCCCCCCCTCCCCCCCCCCCTTTTTTCCCCCCCCCCCCCCCCTCCCCCCCCCCCCCCCCCCCCCCCCTTTTTTTTTTTATCCCCCCCCCCCCCCCCCCCCCCCTCCCCCCCCCCCCCCCGCCCCCCCCCCCCCCCCCCCCCCCCCTTCCCGGGGGGGCGGAGGGTGTTTCCCCCACCCCCCCCCCCCCCCCCCCCCCCCCCCCCCCACCCCCCCCCCCCTTCCCCCCCTTCCCCCCTTTTTTTCCCCCCCCCCTCTCCCCCCCCCCCCCCCCCCCCCCCCCTCCCTTCTGTTTTTTCCTCCCCCCTTTTCCCCCCCCCCCCCCCCCTCCCCCCTTTTTTCCCCCTTTTTTTTTTTTGTCCCCCCCCCCCCCCCCCCCCCCCCCCCCCTTTTCCCCCCCCCCCCCCCCCCCCCCCCCCCCCCCCCCCCACCTCCCCCCCCCCTCCCCCCCCTCCCACCCCCCCCCCCCCCACCCCCCCCTCCCCCCCCCCCCCTTTTTTTTTTTTCTTCTCCCCCCCCGTTTCCCCCTCTCCCCCCCCCCCCCCCCACCCCCCCCCCCCCCCCCCCAACCCCTTCCCCCCCCCCCCCCCCCTTTTTTCCCCCCCCCCCCCCCCCTTTTGTTTTTTTTTTTTTTTTTTTTTTGTTTCCCCCCCTTTTTTTCCTCCCCCCCTTTTTTTTTTTTTTTTGTTTCCCCTTTCCCTCCCCCCCCCCCCCCTCCCCCCCCCCCCCCCCCCTTTTTGTTCCCCCCCCCCCCCCCCCCCCCCACCCCCCCCCCCCCCCCCCCCCCCCCTTTTCCCCCCCCCCCCCCCCTTTACCTTCCCCCCCCTTTTTCACCCCCCCCCCCCCCCCCCCCCACCCCCCCCCCCCCCCCCATCCCCCCCCCCCCCCCCCCCCCCCCCCCCCCCCCGTGAATATGTGTTCCCCCCCCCCCTCCCCCCCCCCTCCCCCCTTTTCTCCCCCCCCCCTTTCCCCCCCCCCCCTTGTCCCCTCCCCCCCCTCCCCCCCCCCCCCCCCCCCCCCCCCCCCCCTCCCCCCCCCCCCCCCCCCTCCCCCCCCCCCCCCCCCCCCCCCCCCCCCCCCCCCCTTTTTTTCCCCCTTTCCCCCCCCCCTCCCCCCCCCCCCCCCCCCCCCCCCCCCCCCCCCCCCGCCCCCACCCACTGACCCCCCCATCCTAAACAACCCCCACAAAAGATTCGTGGGTTGGTGAAAAAAAAAAAAAAAAGAAAAAAAAAGAAAAAAAAAAAAAATTTTGTGAAAAAAAAAAAAAAAAAACAAAAAAAAAAAAAAAAACAACAACCAAACCACACACACAAAAAAAAAAACAAAACAAAACAACAACAAAAAAAAAAAAAAAAGAAAGTTTGCCTTTTTGTGTTAACCACTTTCCACCCTTCCCCGCCCGCCCCCCCCCCCCCCCCCCCCCCCACCCACCCCCCCTGTCCCCCCCCCACCCCCCCGTTTTCCCCCCCAACACACCACCCCACGACCCCCCCCCCTTTGTTTTTGTTTTCCATCACCACCACCCCATTCCCACCCCCCCCTTCCCCTCACCCCCCCCCCCCACACCCAAACACAAACAAAAATAAAAAAAAAAAACAAAAAGGGTGTTGAAAAGAAAATTGTGAAACAAAACACACAACAAAAAAAAAAAAAAAAAAACAACAAAACAAAACAACAAAAATAAAACAAACACTTTCCACCAAAACCAACAAAAAAAAAAAAAACCAAACACCAACCCCCACACCCCACCCAAAACAACCCCCCCACACAAACACATGTTGACACCACCACCCCCACCCCATTTTATCCCACCCCCCCCACCCCCCCTAGTTTATCACACCCCCAAGCCCCCCCCACCCCCCCCCTCACCCCCCCCCCCCCACCCCCCCCCCCCACCTCCCCTTGTTTCCCCCCCCCCACCCCGAGTTTTGTTTTGCCCCCAAACACAACCCAAACCCCCCAACCCCCCCCCCCAGCCCCCCCCACCCACAAAAACCCCCCCAAAACCCATAACCCACCCCCCCCACCAACCCCCCACTCCCCCTTTGTTGTTTTTTTTCCCCCCCCCCTCCCCCCCCCTTCCCTCCCTGAGAAACAGATGTCAATCTGGGTCGCCAGATGGATGAGCTAGCTTAATGAAGACGGAGGGTCCCGAGTAGAGAGGGCATCCTTAATTTGGCTGGAGAGGCCCTTCTTGAACGTGGCGCACAACGCAGCATCATTCCAAGCCAACTCCGACTCTAGTGTGCGGAATTGCACGGCGTAGTCTCCTACAGAGGAGCTCCCTTGCCATAAGTTCAACAAGGGTGTCTCGGCAGAGGAGGCGCGGGCGGGCTCTTCGAAGACACTGCGGAACTCCTGCAGGATGTCACAAGATCAGCAGTGACTGGATCGCCTTGGCCCCAGAGTGGAGTCGCCAAGGCCAGGGCTTTTACAGAGAGGAGACTGACCACGAAGGCCACCTTGGACCTTTCCTATGGGAACTGACCAGCCATAAGTTCCACGTGGAGAGAGCGCTGGGTGATGAAGCCCCTGCAGGTCCCCATCAAACTTCGACGGCATGGACAACCAGAGTTTAGGACTGGCGGAGATCCCCGGAACGGCTGCCTTGGGAGGAGCCACCGCAGCCGACTGCTGCTGTTGAGTGGCGAGGAGCTGCTTCATCATAGTAGTCAGCTGGTTAAGCTGCTGTGCTTGCTGTGCGTTCTGCTTAGACTGCTGGGCTACGATGGTGGTGATGTCAGAGATGCTCGGTAGAGGTACCTTGGCGGGATCCATGGCCAAATCGACTGTAACAGTCTGTGGAAGTGGATCCTCTGGACCACCATAAGCGATGGTATAAGCCATGCCAGGGAGCGGAATCTAAATAGGTCCAGTTTTCACCAGAGCCCGCCGCAAAGCGGGATGGACTTGCTGTGGCGGATTGCTACCAGGTCGCTACCCCAGGTTGTTTACCACATAAACGGATGTGGTAAACCTTTTTCAAACTGGTAAATAGTATTAAAAAAATGTAGCTCAACATGCTTTGAAGTTATGCAATGCAGAGAATGTTGGTTTTTTGCTTATAACAACCTATGTATAACAAGTTCATAGGGTCACTTCAGGCCAGGGGTTACTTGTTTGCTTGCATCAGAGATGTCAAGGATTGGAAAACAGAAGTCCAGAAGATTTATAAATCAGGTAACCTGTCATGAAGAAGGTGGTGATTGATTATTAAACAGTCATCCTGACATAGTAAATAACTTAATAATATTGTTTTACAATATAATTCATAAAGACATAATGCTAATATTAAATTTTTTACTCTTAATTTTATTCATTACAAATATCAAGAGGTTTGACTTTCAGTATTGTCTCAATGCTGATGAAATCCAACCCTTTAATTCCTGCCTCATATGACTAATGAGTCTAAATGTCTTTCAGCTGTCTTTTATGTAATACCGTCCCCTTGTCTGAAATTTAATCTCAGCAAGAAAGAACTCTTTGAATGTCAACTGCCCATTAACATCACTTTTCCTGTTATCTGTTAGTAACTACCAACACCTATACTCCACGGCCTCCATTCACATCTGATTTATCCTGCCATTCTCTTTTTCTATTTATATCAAGCAAATGATGTTGATATGGAAAAACGGATTAAGCTACAAGAAAATGCCAACATCCTGCTTACAGATTATTCCATATGAATGGAAATGGTAAGTTTTACCTCACTACAAAGTATGCTATCAAAATGCAGAATAAAGGCTACTTGGTGTATGTGTCAAATAGTATACAAATGCTATGTACATTTTGCATAGTAAGACACCTTGCTGTCCATGACACATATCTAATATGGAAAGCATTAACCTCTTAAAATGGAATTGGAATTTTATACATGGGAGCTAAAACCATAACTCTTCATTACCTGTGTGAAATTTTCAATTTACAGCATGAAGTACACAGACCACTTAGATTTACTGTGCCTGTGAAAAGTAATCACAAAAATAATTCTTTTCTTTGACCAGAAAAGAAAAGCGAGTAAGAAACAATTACAATTTCCATAAGATATTTGTGTTTATTCTAAACACATGTTTCAGAAAAATGAAAATCTAGTTTTAATAAGCAGTAACATTTTACAGTGGAATAAAGCATAGACAGCTCTGCAACAAATAAAAGTAAAAAATGCCAGAAGTTATTGGCCTTAATTGCACAACAATTATATTTTCAAAAGCATGCAAAATCAATCTGAGTTGATTATATTTTACAAATGTATGAGATGTGTGTTCACTCAACATGCACATTTAATATGTAAAAAGTGTAAATATTATGTAATTATTAATTACACATCATTCTAGGATTGCTCCTTTATGAATGACACAAAGCCACTAATTCCACCAGTACATCAAGCAAATATTAGCATATACTACATTCCAAAACACTATGAATTAAAAGGTTTGCAGTTTCACAGAGCTAAAGCCAGGTTTAGAATCACATCATGTAGTTTAGGCTTTAGGCAGGTCTATAGCAGTCATTAACACATCAACTCTGCTCTTGCTAGTATTCCTGTTACACTTTATAAATGCCTTGCACTCATGTTAGTGTATTACAGAGGCTGCAAAGCTCTGTAGATTGTTTACTTTGCTAAATGAGAAGCTTTCAAAGTCTGAAGCTAGAGATAAGACTCTGCAGGAGGTGACTCACCATTTACAGACTAAGGGACTGACGGCAGCTTAGAACACTGAGAGATAAGAGAGAACAAGGAGAGTTGGGTGAGATGGTCACAATTAGAGATGGGCGAATTTCCCGAAATTCGGTTCGTTCACTTTGCCGAATTTCCCGACAAAAAATAACTTCGTTCCGAATTACTTCAGGACGAATCACGCTAAAAAACGCTATGTCCAGCTGCACAGTGCGCACCGGGTGCGTAGAACATTGTGTCCCCATGCTTAAATATGCAGAGGAGCTTGGTTTTTGGCTCATTACAATGTTTGTGTTTTATATGACACACACATACTGCTGCCGGCTCTTAAATCGCTTCACTATAAAATTTCCTGGGCATTAAGAGGGCAAAACTGACCAAAAAACTGAAGCGGGAATGTTGCCTGATAAAGTCATGCCAGCGACAGCTGGAAAAAACAAGCTGTAGGCTCAGTGCAACATCAGTGACAGAGTGTGGAGTGACGCGGCAGCCACAGCTGCATGAGGTCAGAGAGTGGCACAAATGACATTCTGGAGGTGCAAAACAGGAGTAGAGCCACACGTGGCACAATTACACAGGTGGAGGTTACGGCATCCAGCCACAGCAGCAGCAGGAAGGTCAGACAGTGCACAATGACATTCGGGAGGTGCAAAAACAGGAGTAGACGAACAGAGTGGCACATGGACAGAGAGTGGAGGTGAACGACGGCAGGAGCAACAGCATGAGGTCAACAGTGGCACAGTGACTGAGCGGTAGGTCACGGCGGCCCGCAGCTGAGGTCAGACAGTGGCACAATGACATTTGGAGGTAGCAAAAAAGGGAGGAACCCGAGATTTTGGAAAAAATGGGAAAAAGTGTGTAGGTCCCGGCAGCAGCCCCAGCAACTGCCTGGGGTCGGAAAAGTGGCCCCTAAAGAACCAAAAGTGTTGGTAAAAGGGCCCGCAGGGAAACCCCCCAGCACAGCAGAGGCAACAGTGGAAAAATGACCCGAGTGTTGGTCACGGGGCAGGGGAGCCCAGCACAGCGGGGGTCAAAACAAGGGTTTGGGTTTAAAGATTTTTTCTGGAGGGGCAAAAACAGGAATTAGGCCAAGGTGGGACAAGTCACAGGTGTGGGTCACGGCAGCACCACACTTGCAGCATGAGGTTAGACAATGGAACAATGACACGTGTGTAGGTTTTACGGCAGAGCCCAAAAGCAGCAGGGATGAGGCAACAGTGGCCCCCAATGGGCATTGGAGGTGGGGAAAAAAAAGGAATAGGCCACAAAAGGGCACAATTTACACAGTGTTAGGCCCCGGGAGCAACCCCGCAGAAGAAAGAGGTCAGACAGTTGGGAAAAATGACCTTCCCCCGGGGGTGGCAAAAAAATGGAGTTGGGGCCCCAGAGTGGGACAAAAAGAGGTGGAGGTGAAAGGCGGGTGGGGCAACAGCATGAGGTTTAGACGTGGCACAATGACACAGGTGTTGGGCACGGCAGCACCACGCAAACAGCATGAGGCAGGGCGTGGAAAAATGGGTAACTGGAGGGAGCAAAAACAGGGGTAGGCCCGAGTTGGGAAAAATGGGGGACAGGTTTGTAGGGTTTTTCCGGGGCCGGACTGCAGAAGAAAAGAATTTAGGGGAAACGTGGCAAAAATGAAAAGAGGGGGGTTTGGGCACCCGGGAGCAAGGGGGAAACAGCAGATTAAACAGTGGCACAATGGGCACAGTGGTAGGGCACGGCAGCAACCCCAGCAGCGCATGAGGGGTTTTTTAGACAGTGGCAAAAATGATTTCTGGAGGGGGCCAAAAAAAAGGAGTTGGCCACAAGTGGGGACAATTTACCAGTGTTTTAGGGTCCCCAGCAGGGCCCCAGCAAGACATGAGGTCAGACAGTGGACAATGACACGTGTTGGGCACGGCAGAAACCACACGCAGCATAGGTCAGACAGGGGGACAAGGCATTCTGGGGGGGCCAAAAAAAAGGGGAAAACCACATGAGTGGCAACCCAAAGAAATCAAATTTTCAAGGGCCGGCCCGAACCACAAAGCAGAAATGAGGTCAGACCCGGGCACCCCCGAAAAACCCGGAGGTGGCAAAAACGGAGGTTTGGCCACAGAGTGCCAATGGGCAGAGATTTTGGGGGTGCGGCGGGGGGAGCAACAGCCCCCTGAGGTCAGGGCTTTTACAATAAGGCGTGTAGGTCAAAGGGGGCAGCAGCATGAGGTAGACAGTGGGGACAAGACTTTTTTGGGGTGGCAAAAAAAAAGGGGGTAGGCCCGGGGAAATTTGGGAAAAATGACACAGTGTGTAAAGGGCACCCGGGAGCACCCCCAGCAGCAACTGAGGTTTAGGGCAGTGGCCAACAATGACCCCAGTGTTGTAGGTCACGGCAGGGAGCCACACGCAGCATGAGGTCGGGCGTGGCACAAGAATTTGGAAAGGGGGCAAAAAACAGTAGTAGGGGCCCCAGGTGGAAAAATGACCCGGGGTGGAGGTTTATGGGACAGCAGCATGAGGGCAAAAGTGGCACAATACAGAGTGTGGGAGGGCATGGCAGCAGCCCCAGCAGCAGCATGAGGTCAGACAGTTTGGGACAATGACATTCTGGGTTGGAAAAAAAAAGGAAAAAAACCACCCGTGGCACAAAGGGGGCCCCCAGTGTCTAGGGCACGGGAGTGCAACCCGCAGGAACCAAAAGGTCAGACAGTGGCAAAAATCAATTCTTGGGGGTGGCAAAAACTGGAGAAGGTTTACAGGGAGTGGCACAATGACAGGAGTGGAGGTGTTGGGGGCAGCGAATGAGGTAGTACAGTGGCACAATATATTCTGGAGTTTTTGGCCCAAAAAATGGGGTAGGGCCCCGAGTGGGCACAATGCGAGAGTGGAAAAAGGGGCGGCGGGGAGGGGGCAAAAAAAACATGAGGTCAGAGAGTGGACAATGACACATGTGGATGGGTCAAAGGCCCCCAAACAACAAAAAGCAGCATGGTTCAACATGGCACCAAAGGAAAAGAGTGTGGAGGGGGTGGGCAAAAAAACCAGTCTTTTGGTAAAGGAAAGGTTGGTGGGGGAAAGAAGAAAAATGTCAAACAGATGTTTGGGATCAGGGCGGTGGCGGCTTTAGAATTGTGGGTGAGGCAGGGTAGTTTTGAAACCCCGAATCATTTCCACAGTTTGGGGGGGCTTTATGGCTGATGTAGTTTTGAGCCAAGGGATTGGGGTGTGGGGAAAATTTTACCGGGCCCATTTCCAAAGCCTTATTCATTTGACAAAGGTCAGTCATTCCACCCTTTTTGTGGGCAAGGGGGGGTTCTTCCCCTTGGGGGGAAAAGTTTGGGCACCCGGGCCCCACTGAAAAAACCCCCTCTGATTCCACACTACTGGGCCCGGGGAGGAAACTTCCCACTGCAAATCGGCAAGTTTCGGAAAAAATCCCCGTTTTGGGGGCCCCAGTATCCAGGGATCTTCTAAAGGGGGGGCAGGGGTGGGGGTCCCCAAATAGGCCACCCCCCTGTTTGGGTTTACGGTCCCGCTCAGGGCCTGCGTGCGTGCTGACGGGGGTGCCCTCCTCCTAGGCAGTGAAGGAAGTGCTATCAGGACTCCCAGAAAGTTGCGGGTGATGGAAACTGGTACGCTCCTTCCCCCCCCATCTTGACCCGCGTCCCCCCACCCAAAGGGGAGTAGTTTCTGAGCGCTGAAAGGGAACCCCCCCGGGAGCCCGTAAAAGGAGGGGTTTAAACTGCACATAGGCAGGGGGGCCAACTGAATTTCTGAGGATTTCCCTATGTAAATTTTAGTTTGTCCTCCCTTCAATTTGCTTTGGGAAAAAAGGGCCCCCCTTTGGACCGGTACCCAGGGTCCAAAGGGTGGAGAGCCAAAGTCTTTTCCCCCCCCTGAGGATTTCTGGGGCTATTTGGCTGTCCCCTAACCGGCAAATTTAGCATGCTGGGGCCCAAGCAAAAGTGACCCCCGAGGGGCCTTTCCCCTCCATCCCCCAAATTTTTATAAATGCCCCCGGTGCTTGCAGGTCATTTGGCCCCGTCCCTTTTTCATTCCATCTAGTCCTCCGTGCTCCTGCTCCCCCCTCATTGTCCCGGGGGGAAAAATCCACTCATTTATTCCCGACAAAGCTTCTACCCCCCATGTTCCCCCTCCCTCCCCATTTTTAGTTTCCCCAAAAGGACTTTAAGTTGCCGCAAGAGTATCGACCCCCCTTCATTCCCCCGCCCAAGCAGATTTTTTTTAGCATCTGTTCCAGGACATGAAAACAGTGAAATGACGAATTTGGCGACTGACCCAAAAAACGTGGCCTCCTGAATGGCCCCAACAAATGGGAAAGGGGTCCCCGATGAGCTGCCCCTGGGCCCGAAAACAAAGTTACCAGGGGAGGGAAACCCTTTCCCCCTGGATAAAAAAAAATCTTAATGGCCTTTTTTTGTTCAAAAAAGTGGGTTCCCAATGAGCAGGCCCGGAATTCCAGGTGGGAAAAATCGCATTTTTCAAAAGGTTTTGTTGGGGGGGGCCCTTCGCCCCCTACAACTCGGGAGGGGTGTTTCCTGGCTTTGTAAAGGGAAAGGAATTTAAAGTGCAAACACAGTTTCCTGGATTTTCAGAATTTTTGAAGAAACGGGGGGAAACTTCCCCCAAACCCTTTTTCCCAAACCGATTGAAAAACGTGCGCCGCAGTGGGGCAAACCCCCCATCCCCCCTCGGTGCAGTGCAGACACCCTGTTTACTCCCATTGCAGCACCATGGGTTCCCTTTGCAGTTGGCCGGGGAAAGCCCCCAAAATCGATTTCTTGCTGCATGACCCGGACAGTTCCCCCTGTGTGACTTTGGGTTGCGAGGCAAGCCAGGTGTAGAAATGCGTGAACCCTGTTCCCCCACATGTAGAATGATGGAGGGGTACTTGTGGAGGCTTTGGGTGGTGGTGGTTTGGGGGAGGAGGAGGAGGCGGCAATTGGCGCGGTGCAGAGTTTGACCCAAAGTGGAGGGGGAAAAGGGGGCGTCTCTTTCCCAATTTTTGGGGGCCTGGGCAGGAAGCACATTCACCCAAATGGGCCGTAAAAGGGCAGTAAAGGCCCTGACCGTAGGGTTTTTAGCTCCAACGTTTCCCCGCGGCCGGGACCTTGGGGAAAAACCCATAAGTCAAGGGAAAATGGCCCACCTTTTGGTTTTTCAATTTTATGAAGTCTGGTACTTGGCATTTTTGGAAAAGAAATTAGGCTTGGAACCCCCATCTTTGGTTGGCAAAGCCCCTTAATTTTTCTGAAAGGGGGCAGAGTCCACCATTTGGAAAGGGAAGGGGAATTGGGGAGTACCAAAAACTTGGAAGGGGGCACGGTCGCTGCTGGACCTTTTGGTGGTTAGGACGCATTTTTTTTTGGCTCTTTGCAATGCCCTTTGCCCGAACCAAGGGTGGGCGATGAAATAGCAGGGAAAGGGGCATCTGGGTCCCCCAGATTATGCGTGGGGGGGAAACCTTTACTTTGGGTGCAATGGCATGCGTGCCAAATGGGGCGGGTGCTGCTTCTGTTTCTGCGCAGCAGGAAAGGACCACCAAAAACCCCGAAGCAAAGGGTTTTTCCCAGGGCCCCCGGTTGGGGAAGCTGCATGTTTTGACAAGGGCAGTGGTGCCAACCGTTTTGCTCCCTGGCCACGCTTCACTTTCTTCCACACAAAATTTAAAATATTTCCCATATTCGGGCCTCCCCCGGTGTCTTTTCAAAGAACGCCCCACACCCCTGGGGTATCGGATTTTTTCCCCCAAACCCCTCCCGCTAAAAGGGGACTTTTTCTGCCCCCGCTGCCTCGCTGAGGCCCCGTGGTGCTTTTCTTGGACCTGCGAAGCCGGTTTTTTACCCCGTGGCGCTTGGCCCCCCCCTTTACAATGGGTGCTATCCTTTCTGGGTGCACGCCACAAACCCACCTTTTTTGACTGGGGCCGTCCTGCTGTGAAAGCTGGGCCGCCCTCTTTTTGCCGAGATTTGGGAAACCCTTTTCCCCACCCGGGTCCCAAAGTGCGGTCCCGGGTACCCTCATTTATCTATTTGTGTTTCATCGTACTGCTGTCTAAAACACCGGTCTTGGTAAACAGAGGTGGGCCCCTCACAACAAAGACCTCCCCAAGCCACTCTAAAACTATACTTTTCCGGGCCTTTCTGCAAAAGCAGGGGATTTTTGGGGGCCCTTTCTTCGCTTTCCAAGTTGCTTTGGTATAGTTCCTCAAAAATTTTTTCATCCCCGCTTTAAAAGTGGGGCTGAGCCCCAAACCCCATAGTAGAAACTTTTTGAGGGAACCCATGGGGCAGGACGGGGTTGAGGACGGTGAGGGGTGTGCCCCTCCCGGGGATGCTAACTAAGGGTTGTTTCCCGACGTTTTCCCAAAACCCACTCTTGGGTGGGTTTTTTCGATGTTTATCTGGGAGGGAAGTGGATGACCATCCAACCCAAACAAGAACCATTGGGTTTTGAACAACACACCGGCCCAGCTGACCGGAGTTGTTGGGGGCCCCACCGAAATTTACCCCTGCTGCGACTTTCCCTTTTCTGTCTGCGACCTGGGCCTGGAAAAGTTTTGTGCCCCCGCCCCTCGCAGGGGAAGAAACCTGCCACCTCTTTTGTCTGACATACGTTTGTTTTTAAAAGGTACAGACCCTTTTGATGAAGATATCTTATTAAAAAAATACACCACCTGTATTTGTCCCCCAAGTGAACCCCGTAACAAGCTTGGTAACCCCCTTTGGGTAAAAAATTGTGCTCCACAAAAGGGGAGGAAAAAAATTTTCTTGTATGTGCCATTTAAAAAAAACCCCACTGAATAAAAAAAGCACAAAAAGGCTTAATTAACCCTTCGGATTGAATTATGCCCCACAGTAATTTTTTTTTGTGGCGGTGAAAAAAAAAAAGTTTTTTAATGAGTACAACTGCAGAACAAAGCTTAATTAACCCCTGGGTGTAAAATTTTCGCAAAAAAAAATTGGGCAACCCAAAAAATTTTGAGCTTTTGTTGCGTGTTTTCAAGGGTGTTTTTTACGGTAAACAAAAAAAAAATAAATTGTAATTTACCTTTACTTTTGAAATTTGGCTACAGGGAAAATTGAATTTTAACGGTGAAAAAGCGGTTTTTTTTTGTCACCCCGCAGAAAAACAATGCTTAATTAACCCCGGGGTGTAAAAAAAAGCGCCCAAAAAATTGAAACAACCACAAATACGAGCTTTTTTTAGGTGTTACAAAAGGCTTGTTTTTTTACGCTCACAACAAAAAAAAAAATTGTAATTAACCCTTTCCTTGTGGAAATTTGCTAGGGAAAAAATTTTAAATTTTTGGGGGTGAAAAAGATGGTTTTTTTTTTGCACCCCCGCAAAAAAACAACGTTAAAATTTTAAACCCCCAAAGTAAATTGCGCCAAACAATTGAGGCAACCCACAAACAACGAGCTTTTTTTAGCATGTTAACTGGGTGTTTTTTGCACACAAAAGAAAAAAAAATTTTTAATTAACCTTCGCATGTGATTATCACAGAAAATTGTAATTTTTTGGCGGTGACAAAAACATTTATTTTTTGTCACCACAGCCGAAAAAACACGCTTAATTAACGGGGTGCCTGGATGTAAATAGTCTCCAAAGAATTGAGCGACCACCAAACTTCGAGCTTTTTAGAGCGGAGTTACAATGGCGTTTTTTCTACGTCTACACAACACGAGAAAAAAAGTATATAACCGTCCTTGTGAATTTAAGGCTTACATCGGAATATTTTATTTTGTTTGGCGTGAAAAAGGACGGTTCTTTGGAGTCATCACAGCAGAAAAAAAAACAACGCTTAAATTAACCCCTGGAATGTAAATTGCCCAAACAATTGAGCAAACCACAAACTACGAGCTTTGTACGTGTTACAATGGCTGTTTTCTACGGCTACACAACAAAGAAAAAATTTGTAATTAACCTTCGCAGTGTGATTAGGCTGCCAGAAAAATTAGATTATTTTGGAGTAAAGACGTGTTGTTATTTTAGACATCACAGCAGAAAAACAATGCTTAAATTAAGAGCCTGGATGTAAATTGCGCCAAACATTGAGCCAACCACTAACTACGAGCTTGTAAGCATGTTACACACTGCGGTGTTTTTCTACGCTACAAACAAGAAAAAAAAATTGTATTTAACCTTCTCTTTTGAATTATGCTACAGGAAAAACTAATTTTGGCGGGTGACCAAAAAACATTTAATTTTTGTCACCACAGCAGAAAACAACGCTTAATAACACCCTGGATTAAATTGCGCCCAAAAGAATTGAGCGAGCCACAAACTACGAGCTTTGTAGCGTGTTACGAATGGCGTGTTTTCTACTCTAACACAACAATAGAAAAAATTGTAATAACGTTCTCGCATTCGTGATTAGGCTAACAGGACTATTTTATTTTTTGGCGGTGAAAAAGATACGTTTCCTTGGAGGTCAACACAAGCAAAAACAACGCTTTAATTAACCCCTGATGTAAATTGCCCCAAAAAATTGAGCACCACAAACAACGATCTTTGTAGCGAGTTACAATGCGTGTTTTCTACCTACACACAAAGAAAAAATTGTGACATTAACCTCGCTTTTGTGAATTAGGCTGCAGGAAAAATTTAATTTTTGTGGTGAAAACGGTTTATTATAGTCCCATCACATCAGCAGAAAAACAAGTGCATAATTAAAGCCTGGAATAAAATGCGCCAAACAAGAGCACCCACAAACTTCGAGCTTTGTGAACATGTTACAAGTGTCTAGTGTTATTTCTACCAACACAACAAGGAGAAAAAATTGTAATTAACCTTCCGTCTTGGTGTATTAGTAGCAACAGGAAAATTTTAATTTTAGGCGGTGACAAATACCAGTTTTTATTTTTTGTGCACCACAGCAGAAAAACAACGTCTTTATTTAACCCCATGGCAGTAAATTGCGGCCAAAAATTGAGCGACCACGTGAAACTACGAGCTTTGTAGCGTGTTACAATGGCGTGTTTTTCTACTCTACACAACAAGAGAAAAAATTGTAATTAACCTTCTCCTTGTGAATTATCTACGAGGAATAATTTATTTTTTTGGCGGTGAAAAAAGACGGTTTCTTGGAGTCATCTACATGCAGAAAAAACAAACGCTTAATTAACCCCTGGATGTAAATTTGGCGCCCAAACAATTGAGCAACCAACAAGACTACGAGCTTTGTAGCGTGTTACAATGCGGGTTTTCTACGCTACACAACAAGATAAAAATTGTAATTAACCTTCGCCTTGTGAATTAGGTCTGCAGGAAAAATTTGATTATTTGGTGGTGAAAGACGGTAATTTTAGTCCATCACAGCAGAAAAACAATGCTTAATTAAAGCCGTGGAAGTAATTGCGCCAAACAAATGATCAACCACATTAACTTCGAGCTTTGTAACATGTTTAAAATGGCGTGTTTTCAACCTCACAACAAGAGAAAAAATTGTAATTAACCTTCGCTATATTATCTACAGGAAAAATTGTATTTTTGGCGGTGAAAAAGACGTTTTATTTTTTGAAACCACAACATAAAAACAATGCTTAATTAACCCCTGATGTAAATTGATTGCGGCAAACAATTGACAACCACAAACTACGACTTTGTAGCGTGTTACAATGGCGGTATTTCTACGCTACACAAGCAAAGAAAAAATTGTAATTAACCTACCGCTTGTGAATTAGGCTACAGAAATTGTATTTTTTGTGCTGTGACAAGAACGGTTCTTCTGGAGTCCACCACAGCAGAAACAACAACTGCTTAATTAACCCCTGTATGTAAATTGCGCAGAAAAGAAAGAGCAGGACCAAAAATGAATTGGTGTATTTGTATTGAAAAAACCCTGTTTTCTTTAAATGAATTACAACAGAACTATACTGGCTTATATCCCCCTAGATATTCAATGTGCTTGAGCAGAGAGCATAAAATGTATATTGCAGCTGCAGTGGGACACAATTCACTGGACTTCAGATCCAATACCCTCCAAAAAATCAGATAATTAGAACATTAAAAAGAAGCAGTCTCTGAGACAACTGAGACCCACGCCCCCATCAAAAATCGCGTATATAAACAATCAGTTCATCAGTAAAGAAGCAATCATATCAGCCGCAGCAGCACCCGTGTCCCCTGATGCATACAGTAGAGGAGTGTGAGTCTCCCAGCGTCGCCCCCGGACTTAAACTTCGTATGAGCCGTTGACTCACAGAAATCCGCCGTCTCTGAGATTTGGCTTTCGATTTCTGTCACAATGTCAGCAGGCTATGCCCTTCTTCCTCCCGATTCTTTCCCATGTAACGCCATGTGCTCGCAGCCATTTTATCAATCAAAAGCCCACTTCGTTCACCCGAAAGTACCGCCAAACATCGCCTTCGTTCAGCAACACGAATTTTCCAGAAATTCAAAAACGAATTCCCCACTTTTACAATACGAAATGACCACTTTCATTTTTTGGCTGCTCAATTCTTTTGCCAATTTACATCCAGGGTTAGTAAGTGAGGTTTTTCTGCTGTGGTTGACCTCCAAGAAACCGTCTTCTCACCGCCAAAAAATACAATTTTCCTGTATCCTAATTCACAAGCGAAGGTTAATTACAATTTTTTCTCTTGTTGTGTAAGGTGAAAATCACGCAATGTTAACACGCTACAAAGCTAGAAGTTTTGTGGCTGCTCCATTCTTTTGCGCAATTTAGCGATCCCGCGGGGGTGTAATTAAGCGTTGTTTTTTTCTGCTGTGGTTACTAAAAATAAACCGTCTTTTTCACCGCCAAAAATTAACAATTTTCCTGTAGCCTAATTTGCAAGCGAAGGTTAATACAATTTTTTCTCTTTTGTGTAGCTTCGAAAACACGCAATGGTAACACGCTACAAAGCTATGTAGTTTGTGGCTGCTCATTTCTTTTGCCAATTTCCATCCAGGGTTAATTAAGCGATTTTTTTTCTGCTGTGGTGACAAAAGAAACCTGTCCTTTTTTCACTGGCCAAAAATTACAATTTTCCTGTAGCCTAATTTCACAAGACGTAAAGTTAATTACAATTTTTTCTCTTGTTGTGTAGCGAAGAAAACATGCCCTTGTAACCCGCTACTCAAGCTCACTAGTTTTGTGGTTGCCTTAATTGTTTGGGGGGCTGCAATTTTACACCCGGGGTTAAGTTCAAGCGTTTTCTTGGCAAGTTGTACTCGGAAAAAGAAACTTTGTTTTTCAACCGCCACATAATTAATCTGTAGCATAATTCATATCCGACAAAGGGGGGTTTTTTAAAAATTTTTAAGCCTGTTTGTGGCTTTTAATATTCATAAAATATACAGAGATTTTAAACGGCACAACAAGTAAATTTTTTCCTGCCCATTTGTGAAGCACTATTTATATCCAAGGTGTTACCAACTTGTTACTACTGGGTGTTCATGTTGTGGAGTCAATTACAGGTGGTGTATTATCATATACAGATAACTTCATCAGTTTATATGATGTCTTACATTTTAGAACAAACATATGTCAAACAGAGAGGTGCAGGCTCTTCACCTGCGAGTGGCAGAGACCACAAACATTCCAGGCCCAGTCGCAAGCACAGCATGGGGAACTCGCAGTCAGAGGGTTCACATCTGAGGCCCACAACTGCGCGCTGTCAGCAGCGTGCCTTGTGCTGATAGCAACCCAAGGGTACTTGATTGGTTGACTTAGGTCATCCACTTCCTCCCAAATGAACATCTGACAAACCCTCACCGAAGAGTCGTTGGGCAACGTCAGACACAACACTTAATTTGGCAAGGGCCCGGGAGCGGGTCAGGGCCCTCACCTGTCCTCAACCCGCCTCTGTTCCCATCGTTCCCTCAGCCAGAGATCACTATGTGGTCCTGGGCTCGATCGCAACTATATAAGCGAGAAGAACAATTTGAGGAGGCAGTCAGCAGCTACTAGGCAGTTAGAAGAAATGGGTTCAATATCCCCTAGCTTCTTGCAGTAGCGGAAAAGTATAGAGTTGAGAGTGACATGAGAGGTATCCATGTTGTGAGGGGTCAGCCACTGCATACCAAGACGCTGATGAGGACAGCAGTGACGATGAAACCACAAGGAAGATTGAATGAAGTAGGCCCGACCCGCACTTGTGAGCCTGTTGAGGCAAGGCTCATCATCCCGTCTCAGATTCGCTGACGGTGGGGGAGAGTCGAGTGGGGTGCGAGCTTGCGCGTCAGGCAGCGCCAGCCAGCCAGTGGGTCGTTGTGGGTTCCGTTGAGACCCAGCAGGGATAGCAACAGTGTGAGGTTCGGAGCCAAGCATCCACGGGGTAAATACCCGCTTCTGAGCGAGGTCCCCCCACCCAAACGAGTTATCGGCACAGGGCTCAGCGAGCAGCGCGGCAGTAGTCCACTCTGCGGAGCCGTTGGCGGTAAAATACCAATACTCCTGCTGTGTTGCAAGTTCATTTGCTAAGACACCGGAGAATCAGTAGCAAATCTGTAAGCTGAAAGTGAAGCGTAGGCAGGGAGCTAACGTTGGCACCACGGCCCTGCGTCAACACATGCTCGTCACCATCTGGTGGCCTGGACAAACTTGCTCAGATGTGTGGTCCATCCTACCGCCGCAGCAACAGCAGCAGTCAGCAGCGCCAGGGGCACGCTGCCATTGCAGCCAGTCAAGGCTCCACCACCGTCTGCAAGAAGGAGCTGTTTCTCTTGACATCATTCGTCCCAAGTCCAGACTGTGTCTCCTGCTCCTCGCTACGTCTTCAATGTTCCATCTGTTCGTTCAGTCGGGGGCGAGGCGATTGCAAAGAGACAACAGTATGCGTCAACCATCCTAAGGTGCAGAAAGCTGACCGTACTCCTGTCTCAAGTTGTTGGAGCTACAGTCCCTCCCTATTCCAAAATGGTGGACTCTGCATCCGTTCCAGAGAACTAAATGGCTTTGTGCCGAGCCGGAGATGGAGAGTTCCAAGCGCTTAATTTCTTTTCCAAAAAGCAGTACCACACCTTCTAAATATGTACAACAGAAGGTGACCAGTCCTTGAGCTTATCCGTTTTTATTCCCAAGGTTTGGGGGTGGGGGGGGCCCAACGGTAGCACGACGTCTGGAGCTGTAACTACGGAGGGTCAGGGCCAGTAACATGGTAACTTACGAGCCCACCTGGGGGGGGTTGATAGTGTGCTTCCTCGCCCAGGCACACCAACAACCTTGGACAGGAGTAACGCCGCTTTTTCCTCCACGTTATGTCAAACGCGGCTTCCAGCCGCCTATGTCCGCCTCCTCCCTCCACCACCACCACCATCTCCAGCCTCCACAAGTACTGCTGCCCATCATACCACATAGATAGGCTCATGCGGGTCACGGGGCAGTTCTACACTCTGGCTTGCCTCGTGAGAACGAAGTCACACAGGAGGAGGAACTGCTTCGCGTCATGTAGCCAAGAAAAATCGATGTGTGGCTTTTTCCCTCCAACTGCAAAATCGAACCCCATGGTGACGGGACACTGAAGGGAACATGGTGTCCGACTGCACCGAGGAGGTGATGTCCTGCGGCCCTGCGATGCCGCACGTGTTCTATCTTGTTGTGAAAAGGTTCCCTGAAGTCTTCCACCGATCTTCAGAAGATTCTGAAAATGGCCCAGGAAACTGTGGCAGTGCACTCATCCATTCCAACAAAGCCAGGGGAACCACCCCACCCCTTCGAATTGCAGCAGCAGAACGGCCCCCCCCAACACACACTGATATGCGATTTTCCACCCATTGGAATTCACAGCCGTGGCACATGATAGGACGCGAACTGTTTGAACAGAGAAAGGCCATTAATGAATTTTTTTTGATGACCAGTTGGGACAGGAGTACTCCCCTTGTAAACTTTGATGTCAGCCAATGGCAGCCCCCCCTTCCCAAATGCGTGACAGAGCTTTGCCTATTGTTGAGGCCATTCGAGGAGAGCCAATTTATTTGTGACAGTCGCAGGACTATGGGATGAATAACTTCTTCCACATGCTTCATGTCCTGGAAACAGATGCCTGTAAACAATCTGTCTGGGCATGGAATGGGGAGATACGTGCGACTACATCTTGCGGCACATTGAGATCCGTGGGGACTGAAATGGAGGATGCAGGAGAGCATTGGAGCAGGAAGCATTGGTCTGGTGGAAATGATGGATTTTCTACCCAGGTTACAAGAGAGGAGGATGCAGAGCAGCTGGAGGAAGCTAAAGTATGGAGATTAGGAAAGACGAGCAAGATGAACCCCGACAAGCAACCGTGGCAGTATACAGTGGAGATGAGGCAAGGGTGAGCACCTCGAGTCACCTTGTGCAGATGGGCCCGCAGCATGCTGATTTGCCTGGCTAGTGACAACAGTCCGAATAGTCATGCATCCGGCAGAGGATGAACTGTCTTGCTCTCCACCCTATTGACCCTCGCTACCGGTCAAAAATGGGAGCCTTTTTCCAGCTTCTTAGTGAGGGAGACAAACTCAAATAGATATAGGGAAATCCTCCCTCAGTCAGTTGGCCTTGCCCTATGTGCTGCATCGTCCTCCTTGACAGGTCTGACAGGGGGTTTCTTCAGAGCGCTCACTACTACTTACTGCACCGGCTTGCTGGGGGAATGATGCGGGGTGGTCGGAGCAGTTACCAGCTCCATCAGTCAGCAACCTAAGTCCTGGAGCAAACTGATGAGCAGCTTCCTTCCCCCTGCCTAGTGAGGAGGGTGCAGGTTGCCAGCAGCAGCAAGGTCCTTGGAGCCGACCCTGAACCACATGTAGTGCCTACTTGGACAGCACTCTGCCACCCCAGTTTAAGAAGATCCGGCTGGACTACTGAGGCAAGCCAAACTGGATGTGTTGCCAGCAACTTTGCCGAGTTTGGCAGTGGAGAAGCTGTCCGGACCCGGCCAGAAAGTGTGGCGATCAGATGCTGTGTGTTTCAGTGCGGCAGGGGCCCATCTTACCCCAAGGAAACCCAACTGTCCCCCCACAGGGAATGTGGAACGACTGACCTTTGACAAGATGAATCAGGCTGGATCGGCCCAAGGATTTTCCACACACCAATGCCTAGTGCATTAGACTACATCAGCCATGACAGGCCTCACCCAAACGTGAGAAATGATCTGTGTTCAAACTACCTGACACCCCCCCTCAGCCACTATTTCTGATGCAAGCCACCCTCCTGATGCCACACATCTGCTGACAGTTTCTTCTCCAATCTGTGCTGCCACCAACCATCTTTTACCAGGGACAGGTATTGCCACCACACCTCCACACTCTGTCATTGTGCACGGTCCTGCCTCATCTGAGATGTTGCTGGTGCCATGACATGCCACACTGTGTCATTGGTTGTCACTGTCTGACCCATGCAGTAGCTGCTGTGCTGCTGCCGTGGGGACCTACACACTCTGTCATTGTGCCACTCTGAGGCCTAATACTGTTTTTGCTCAACCATCTCCAGAATGTCATTGTGCCACTGTCTGACCTCCTGCTGCTGCTGTGGCTGCTTCCGTGACCTTCTCTCAGTGTCTTTGTGCCACTGTCTGACCTCATGCTGCTGCTGAGGCTGCTGCCCGTGACCTAGACACTGTTCCCATTGTGTCAGCTGTGCTGAACCTCATAGCTGATGACTGTGGCTGATGCCTGTGACCTACACACTAGCACTGTGTCAATGATCTCACGTCTGTGCCTACTCCTGTTTTTTTGCCACCTCCAAATGTCATTGTGCCACTGTTTCGACCTCATCTGCTGCTTTGCTGCTCCTGTGGACCTACACACACTGTGTCATTGTGCCCACTGTCGACCTCATGCTGCTAGCTGTGGCGCTGCCTTGACCCTACACACTGTGTCATTGTGCGCACTGTCTGACTCATGCATGCGCTGCTGGTGGCTGCTGCCGTAAACCTCCAACTTGATGACATTGTGCCACTCTGTGTCCTACTCCTAATTTTTGCCACCTCCAGAATGTATTGTGGCTCTTTCTGACCTCATGTGCTGCTGTGCTGCTGCCGTAACCTACACACTGTGTCATTATTGTCCACGTTGTGCCTACTCCTGTTTCTTTTTCTTGCCACCTCCATCAATGACATTGTGCCCACAGTCTGAACCTCATGCTTCGCTTCTGCTGTGGCTGCTGCCATGACCTACAATCTGGTCATTGTGCCACTCTGGTTGGCCAACCACCGTGTTTTTGCCAACCTCCAGAATGTCCATTGTGGCCACCTCTGACCTCATTCTGCGTTGGCTGCCGCCGTCACGCTCCACACTCTGTCCACTGATGTTGCCCCACCAGAGCCCTCAGCTTGTTTTTTTCCAGCTGTCGCCGCATGATTTATCAGGCCTACATTCCCCCTTCAGTTTTTTGGTCAGTCTTTGCCTCTTAAGTGCCCAGGAATCTTTATAGTGAAGCGAGATTCTAAAGAGCGGCGGCAGTCCCAATGTGCGTGTCATACTAAAACTCAACATTGTATGAAGACCAAATTGGGGAGCCCACGGAGCTGGCCCTGCTGCATATTGTAAATTGGCACAACGTTCTATCTACAAGCACCCTGCAGACTCTGTCAGCCTGTAAATGGCTGTTTTTTTAACGTGATTTCATCCCGAATAACTTCCGGAACTGTTTTTTTTTGGTCGAGAAATTCGCGAAGTGAGCGAACCGAATTTCGGGTAATTAGCCCATCTCTTTTAATAATTCTTGAGCCCATGATTTATTTCAGCTTTTCTTTCATCACATTTCCTTTGATTCAGAAGTTATATTATTATTATTATTATTATTATTATTATTACTATTATTATTATTATTATTTGGGAGCGCCATTAATTCCAGGGCGCTGTACAAGCCAAGGGGTTCAAGTGAGTAATATAAAACAAGTACAATAACACTAAATAAAAAAAACTGATACAGGAGAGAGGACCCTCTCCACAAAAGCTTACAATCTACAATGAAGAGGGATGAGACAGAATGTTGTTACAGCAGGATCCTCTGGACCACCGCAAGAGGTGGTAGCGGCCATGCCAGGGAGCGGGATCTAAGTAGGTGCCGGTATTCACCCGAGCCCGCCACAAGGCAGGAGGGGCTTGCTGCGTCGGGAGCCCTACCAGGTCGCTATCTCTGACGCGACTTGCTTGCGATCGCAGCCGAGGTGAAGCGAGGTACCGAAATATAACACCAAACTCGTAGTCGGGGACAGGCAGGCAGGTCAGGGCAGGCGGTGAAGGTTCGTGGTCAAGAAACATGGCAAAGGGTCGGAAGCACAAACGGGACTGGAACGCACTTCTGAACAGCTTTCTCTACGGCACAAGGCACAATGGATCTGGCGGGGAAGTACAGAAGGTGACACGGTTATATAGGGTCAGCAGCCGGCAATTAACCAATTACTGGCGTGCTGGCCCTTTAAACCTGAGAGAGCCCTGGGAGCGAGGGCATGTGCACAGAGGGACGCGAAGACACAGGAGTATGGCTTGATAAATAGTTACTCCCGGAGGAACGGGTGCGCCACTCGTCCCTGGAGCAAGGGGGGCAGAGAGGACACGAGTGCACCTGCGAGCTGCGGGGCCACTCATGACAGTACCCCCCTTAGGCCTCCCCTTCTTTCTAGAACTGAGAAATTTCAGCACCAGGTCATGGTCCAAGATGTTATCCTTTGGTTTCCAAGATCTCTCCTACGGCCCCAACCCTTACCAGTCAATGAGAAAATGTCGCCTCCCTCTGATAGTCTTCATGGCCAGGATGTTTATTACCCCAAACACGTTGGAGGCCTTAGCTTCAGGAGGAGGGGAGGCGACTTTATGAGAGACGCGATTAAGCACCACAGGTTTCAGCAGGGAGACATGGAAAGAATTTGAGATCTGCACAGTAGGTGGAAGCCGGAGCTTATAGGCCACTGGGTTGATCCACTCCAATACCTCGAAAGGCCCCAGGAACCGTGGACCTAGTTTGTAGCTGGGTATCTTGAGCCGGATGTACTTGGCAGACAGCCACACCTTATCTCTAGGAGCCTGGGCTTTCATGCAGACTGCCGCTCGCTGCAGGGACTGGTGAGTCTGCTCCCAGATGGTTGTCATATCCCAGACCAGGGCATCCACCGCAGGAACCGCGGAAGATGAAGGAAGAGGGAGTGGTGGGCGGGGATGCTGGTACCTGGCAGGAGGTCGTAGGGCCGATGACATGGCAGCGTCTCAGCCTGCTTCTCTGAGAACACATCCGCAAAGTCCTGATACTCCAATGGCAGGTCTGGCAGAGGCTTGGGGGATGACTGCAGAGAAGTGCGAAGTACTGGGCGAGGTACTACCAGACAGAGATTCTGACAGTCTGGTCCCCAACGTGTGACTTCACCTGTCTTCCAGTCAAAAATAGGAGCATGGCGTTGCAGCCACGGAAGCCCCAAAAGAATCGCAGAGGAAGACCGAGTTAGCACGTAGAATGTGATCTTCTCCCTGTGCAGGGCCCCCATGTGGAGGGACACAGGCTTGGTAATGTACTGAATGGGGTCACTCAGGAGCTTCCCACTGACTTAAGATATCACCAGGCGAACCACTGGCAGGCGATACTGAGATACAAGGGAGGCATGGATGAAATTCCTGGCAGAACCAGAGTCCAGAAAAGCAGGAACCTGGAACAAGAGTCCAGAGTCAGTCGTGACCTTTACCGTCATCGTCAGTCGTCGAGAGGGAGAATTAGCACCTAGAGACAACTCTCCCACGTGACTTAGGTGCAACTGTTTCCCGGACTCTGGGGACATTGCGGACAGACTCTACGGAAATGGTCTGGGCTGGCACAGTAGAGGCACAAATTCTCCCCTCGACGACAGGACGGCTCTTGCTCCGACAAGTGGGCCCGGACTACCTGGAAGCGACAACGGAGACCTCTGGAACACGGGAGCCAGAAGAGGCAATCGGCGGGGCCGAACTGAGTCTATCTCTTGGTGGAGCTCCTCCTGTTTCTCGGTGAAGCGCACGTCAATACGGGTGGCCAGGTGTTTATTCGCTTAGAGAAGACAGACGGTGGCTAGTTGCTAGTGTGTCCTTTACCCGACAGGAAAGGTCCTTCTTGAATGTGGCACATAGGGCAGCCTTGTTCCAGGATAGCTCCAAGGCCAGGGTACGGAACTGGAGGGCATAGTCTTCAACCGAGGAATCGTCCTAGCGAAGGTTCAGAAGTGCTGTTTCGGCAGATGACGCACATGCCGGTTCCTCGAAGATGCTGCGGAACTCTTTGAGGAAAGCCTGCAGTTCAGCCATCAAGGGGTCGTTTCTATCCCAGAGAGGTGTAGCCCAAGCCAGGGCCTTTCGGAACAAAAGGCTAACCACGAATGCCACCTTTGATCGCTCAGCATGGAGCACTGGGTAATGAATCCCCTGCAGAGCTTTGGGTCCCCATCGAACTTTGATGGTAATGACAGCTGAAGCTTGGGACCCACGGTCACCAATGGGACAGCAGGCGTAGATGTAACCACGGATGGGGAGCTGGAGCTGCTGCATCATAGCAGTCAGATGGTTCAATTGTTGTGCCTGTTGCACAATCTGCTGCGACTGCTGGGCAACGATGGTCGCAAAACTTGGCAGAGGCACCTTGGCAGGATCCATGGCTGACTCTAACTGTTACAGCAGGAGTAGGAGTACTGGACAACCGCAAGTGGTGGTAACGTCCACGCCAGGGAGCGGGGTCTAAGTAGGTCCCAGTATTCACCAGAGCCCGCTGCAAGGCTGGATGGACTTACTGCGGTGGGAGTCCTACCAAGTCACTACCTCTGATACGACTTGCTTGTGATGGCAGGCGAGGTGCAGCGAGGTACCGAATCGTAACACCAAACTCGTAGTCGGGAACAGGCAGTCAGGTCAGGGCAGGAGGTGAAGGTTCGTGGTTAAGAAATGTGGCAAAGGGTCGGAAACACAAACGGGTCTGGAACACACTTCTGAACAGCTTTCTCTACTGCATGAGGCACAATAGAGCCGGCGAGGAAGGACAGGAGGTGACAGCAGCTGGCAGTTAACCAATTACCAGCAAGCTGCCCCTTTAAATCTGAGAGAGCCGACGCATGCTCATCCTAGGGAGTGGGGGCGCCTGCACTGGCTGGCAGAGGGATGCGAAGGCACAGGAGCACGGCTTGGTAAGTAGTTACTCCCGGAGGAACGAGTGCGTTCGCGGCCTAACATGCGGACCGCGGTGCCACTCATCCCCAGAGAAGGTAGGGGACCAAAAGGACCAGAGTGCGCCCGAAGCCCAACTCACGGGCTGCGTGGCCACTCATGACAAATGTGAGGGATAGAGATGTGCGTATTATGATGTAGTGGCAGCAGGGTTATTGCAAATTGTAGGCTATCCTGAAGAGATGGGTTTTCAGGTTACTTTTAAAACTAGTGAAGGTGAAGGAGAGTCTTATGTGTTTTGTTGGTGAGTTTCAGGGTGTGAGGGATACATGAGAAAAGTCTTGGAGACAGTAGTGTGAGGAACTGATAAGAGAAGAGCGGAGTAGAATGTTCTGTTAGGAACAGATTGTGCGTGAGGGGAGGTATCTGGTGATTAAGATGTATGGGGGCAACAGGTTATGGAAAGCCTTGTAGGTCATGGTAAGTAACTGAATTCATTGGGCAATGGGTAGCCGGTTGTCATGGTCCGTGCCACGTTCCTGTCCTTTGCCGCAGCCTCTGCTGTCACCGTGTGTGTTCCAGTCGCCGCTGCTTGCCCACCTGTAGTTGCTGTGCGGCTTTTCCAATACTGGCCATGCTGCTCCTCCATCTTGGCTGCTGCCCTGATTCCCTGTCCCTATAGAGGGCGGCGGCCACATCTTCCCTTCCTTTACTCCCACAGTGTGCAGCGGGGTTGGGCTTCCTCTACCAATCCCCTTCCACCTGTGGGTTTATAAGTATGTTCCTCTCAACACTCCCTGCCTGATCCTTGTTGTGTCATGTTGTTGCATGTTGTCGCTTGTTGTGTGTTTTCTAATCTTGTTTGTTAGCAGTCTGGTGTGCACACGCTGTCTTGTTTGTGTCTTTGTGGTTTCCTCTATATTTGGTTAGTCTCTATGTTGGTCTCCTTGTGTCTTTGTCTGTGAGTTCCCTTGCCTTGTTCTCTGCCTGTGTTCCTGCCCTAGTCGTGCCTTGGTTCCTTGCCTGAGTTAAGCTTAGGTCTCTGCTGGTCTCTGCTTGTTCTTGGTGTTGTTTTCAGTCTGTCTATGTATTGTTCATTTGCCTTATGTTTAATCCTCCTGTTTGGCATCCGTTTTGTCCTGTCTTTCTTTGTACCTGCACATATCCATATCTAGTCTGCTTTGTCTCTGTTCCTATTCTGTTAGTGCCTAGCTTTGAAACTTCTGGCCTGTTGGTCAGCTGCCACTGCTGGGGACTGCTCTAAGGTAGCACCTGGTGGCTGTTGGGGTAAGCCATCCTTATCATCAAAGGCTCTGTGAAGATGCCCGACGGCCACTTAGTTATGCCCCCTTGGAGCAAGCTCGGCATTGGTCCAGTGGGTCCACTACCCACTTTACCTGCTCATCCGTTACACCGGTAAAGAGATTGGGAGAGGCAGAGGAGTAGCAAGGGGAGAGGTGGCTTAGTCAGGCACCGGAACTTAGGTTAAATTAAAAGGGAGCAAGTGTGTTAGATGGAAGGCCATAGAGAAGGATGTTGCAGTAATGAAGGTGGGAGATGATGAAGGCACGCACAAATATTTTTGCACAGTCAGTGTCAAGAATGGAGTGGATTTGGGAAATACTGTATTTTTCACATGAAGGCAGCAGGAGGTGGTAAGGGCTTGGATTTGTGGCTTGAAGGACAGGACAGTGGTAAAGGTTATTCCGAGGCAGTAGGCTTGTGGGACTGGTGACAGTATAGAGCCATTGATCATGATAAATAGATCTGATGTAGAATTTGAGTGGGATGAAAGAAAAATGATTAACTCAGTTTTATTCATATTCAGTTTAAGAAAGCAGGAGTAGAAGAAGGAGGATATGAAAGACGTCTTGGGATCCTGGAAAGAAGAGCATTAACCTCCCAGCAAAAGATGCAGAATTTATTATCGTCAGCATACAAGTGGTACTGAAAGTCATGTGAGGCTATGCATTCACCAAAGCCAAGAGTATAGAGAAAGAAGTGTAGAGAACCCAGGATTTATCCCTTGCAAGTCAAACAACACCATCCCAGCTGTGAGGCATGGGGGTAGAAACAGCTTGTTGTAAGGGTGCTTTGCTGCAGGATTTACTGATAAACTTCCTAAAAAAAGATTTCTGAGGATGGATAATTTTGTGGAGATATTTAATAAACTTTTCAAGACATCAGCCAGGAAGTTAAAGTTGCGGGTAAATGGGTCTTCAGAATGGACATAACCCCAAGCATACTTCCAAAGTTGTGGCGAAATGGCTTTAGGATAGTGTTGAGCGATTTTTATCGACAAAGTTGAAATCGGCAAGGTTTTAATGGTGATCGAAATTTCCAGATCATGCGATAATTAAGGTTAACATCTGAGCATCATCTATTAAGATCGCGCCTTTTTTGGCGCTTCCTGTAATTTTGGCGGCCAGCAAATCAGATTACAGAATAGAGCAGGGTGAGATGTGTGTGCGACGTCATGACTGGGATGTGTAGGTTGCGATTGGCTGGGAAAAAACACATGACCTCGTTTTACATAGAAAAAGCGTTTTTCCTGTTTCAGCCTCAGTGTCTCTCAGCGTCTCATAGGGATAGGACCTGCGCTCTGCCTGTGGCCAAACAGCTCAGCGAAATTAGTCTATTTCTGCACAGAGAAACCTCTACTTTTAGCTGTGATCCTTCCAATTTAGTTATATTAGAGATTTCAAGATTCTATGTAGTTAGGTAGAGAATTTTAAAGGAGCATCTACCGCTGTAAATTCACGGCGGGGGAAGCAGGGGGGGCCCCGCGGGCGAACACAGACAAGCTCTATCTATAAAGAACACTGGATAAAGTTCACCAAGACTTAGTGTAGACATTGTAGTGGAATATCTTTATTATTAACAGTTTGCTATTGAAATATTTCCTGGATATTGGGCAGCCTGAACTTATATTGGATACACATCATTCTAGTAACGCAGGTCTCTAGTGTTTAGCTGGCAAAACTCACACTTTATTACAGTGTTTTATATACATTTCAGATATGTGTTCATTTTTAATTTTACCCCATTACACCTGTGACTGTTGATATAATACCACCTTGCATAAATTACAATCCAGCAATCTTGTAGTCAGCACAGGTTATTTTTGTTGCCAAAAAATAACAGGTTTATCCATAAACGAAAACAAACATTACGTGTTTTTTGACTGTGCGCCACACCAGCATTGTTCATTGACGCAGCAATCCACGTAAATCTTAAACAGCAAATTCTATATTCACCACAGGTGAATTGAAAAGGTGCAAAAAATACCGTGTTATCATACGAAAACATAACAGTTACTGTTTTTTTGAAACTTTGCACACCCAGGCATTGTTCATTGACGCAGCAAACCACGTAAATCGTTTAAAACAGCATTCTATATTCCCACCACAGGTGAATTGAAAGGTGCAAAAAATACGTTTATTATACAAAGACATAACAGTAATACGTGTTTTTTTTGACTACTTGCACACCCAGCATTTTCATTGACGCAGCATCCACGTAAAATCATAAAACACAATTCTATGATTCACCACAGGTAATTGGAAAGGTGCATAAAATACGTTATATACCAAAACATAACAAGATACGTGTTTTTTGGACTATTGCCCATTCCAGATTTGTTGATAGACACCTTGCAGTAAATTTGAATCCAGTATTTTGGTTTGATTATAGGGATTTGAGTAAGAGCTGTGATTTACAGTCTTTTATATAAAGACTTTCCAAAACTATTCCATATCTTCTCAATTTTTATATTTTCTGAACATGCACGAGCAAAATGGCAGGTGGTAAGCGAGCAAAGAGAGAGTTGGGGGTAGCACATGGAGGTAGAGGTACGAGAGAAGGTCTCCTTCCAGTGCGTGGCGACAACAACGAATGGCCAGCGGATCGATCATTCTGCAGGACCGTCAGACGCCCTGACATAGCTGAGGGGTCAGGGACCTTTTAGATCAAGTAACGAACATTTTCGCCAATCTGTCCTTCAGTGGTAATGCATCTCACTAGCATCATACATCCGCGTCCTCGCAGTCCACGTCCACAATGTCGTCCTATCACATCATCAGCCATCCGACCGAACATGAAGCAGCCCAATGTCAACTCGTGTACCCCAACGCACTGTGTGAATAAGTCCATTTGTCTGTGCGGGGACCTCTTTGATGAACAAAATGCGGTTGGGGTCAGAAGGCATGTTTAAAAAGATCAGAGGATGATTTAGTCTGCTCTTGACGCCCAGGTTACTGAAGCCATCAGAGGAGGTTGAAGAGCCGGTCAAGTCGGCAAAAATCCCGGGCAGGCTTCGCACGCCTTGCAGTGCCCTTGCTTGTACCCGCAGCTTCTTGGATGCAGAAAGTCTAGGACGACCAAGTCACCTGAGTTGATGATGATGATATGACGACATTGCGGATGCCATCCTGGTCTATTTCCGCAGATTTTGCCTTGCGAGCGCTTCATCAGTGGACGAGGAGGAAGACGATGGGGTAGTGTCAATACTGTACCCGCCCCAAAAAAGGGAGAGGGCGGGTTCGCAGAATCCCCTGATTATGATTTCGCCACCACGGTCAGAGCGCAAACCCGCATCCTCGCTTAATCGCCGTTCAAAAAGGTTCCAGCCTTTATTCCGGACCACAGGTGTTAACCACTGAGAGTGGAGGCAGTTGAAAGAGATCTTGCCACCATCCTTGCCAGTTTTGAAGAAGGGCCACCAAATGGGTCAGTGCGGACAAATGCCCGTTGTCAGCATAAAAACATTGGGTGTATTCTTAGGTTCTGGAACTATCGTTTGGACACTCTGAAACAACAGGTCCCGCGCCAGCACGGAGGAGGAGACGGACACAGATGCGGACTAACGAGCCTTTCCTCGTCCTTCAAAGTCCACAAGGTGCCCGACATTTCATCACAATTCATCGATCTTCATTATGGCAGTGTTCGGGGTCCAGGGCTAGTGCAAGGAGGTGGCGCATCAGCTCTCAGGGTGCATCATCTCAGGCAAGTCAGGGCTGTGTTGAAGCTGTGCCGAGTCAGCAGGAGAGGAGAGGAGGAGTATTTCCTAGACACCGATGTTACCGACGTCCCAGCCTTGGAAACGGAGTTTGGGGCGCGAATTTAGGCAGGAAGGAGGAATATGAATGAAGATCAGTTTGCTAGTGCCCTCGGAACCCAGAGGCTTGGGAAATCAAGGCTCCATCTCGTCACATGATTGTCTTGGATTCTCCATTTCCTCCAACATGATCCTCCGCATTAAGGCCATCAAATGAACAACAGTTACTGGGTGGCCACCCATCCTGGATCCCCGGTACAAACAAAACTCAGCACTCTTCCTTCACCCACCCAAATATGAGAGTAAAAATTCAGGAAATGGAGACCTGTGCTGGGATTGATCAACTGTAGACATCTGTTGCATCTGCTTCACGTGTCCCCAAATGTCCACTGTGGAAACAACATCACAGACGTGACAGCAGTAGCGTGCCAATTAGGGCATAGCGGCATAGCAGCAGCAAGGTGGCGGAAGCCTAAAGGTGACCTTCTGGCAATCTTTGTTTACCACCTCACTCACCAAACTGCATGCAATGCAGGGCAACACATCCAACACACAGAGTATCAGCTTAGAATCATGGTGCAGGCGACTATCTTCGTCTTCAACACGATTGTTTTTTTTGCATGTGTTCCGACCCAAAGACTTCTGGTATCCAAAATGGACGAATGGCCCGAGCTGGCTCGTCACGCCATAGAGTTGTTGGTCCTCCCAGCAGCCAGCGTCCATATCTGAGCGTGACCCTTCATACAGCAGCCAGAGGTGTCATTACTGACAAACATGGCATTCCTCCGGCTTTCCGAATCAGATAATTGAGGATCGTTTGACTTTCATCAAGATAATCAAGGCATGGATTTCTGATGATGTTGAGGCCCAATTGCCTGAGGTCAACCGATAAGTTCCCGTGTCCAACTTCACATTCCTCTTCAAACAGAAATGGTCTCCTGAGAAAACTTTTTTTTAAATGATCACATTTCTTACTGCAATTTGTATTCTCTTTTCGTCTTTTATTCTCTTTGCTGTGAGTGACTGTAAAGAAAGACAGCAAGGTTAATGACAACACCGTACACCATTTACTCCACTTTTCTTAGAAAGTTTTCCGCACTTGTCAATTGATTTGAGGATCATGTGCTGTGAGATACAGCATAAATTAATGTCCTTTGGAACAGAAAATGTGAGGCTTCTAAGTGGCAAGTCATCCCTCACAATTTTTAATAGTGAGCTGATAAGACTTTATTAATAATTTTTTGGGTCATGTAGCTGTGAGATACAGCAATAATCATGGTCCTTTGGACAGAAATGTTGGCTTCTATGTGCCATTTCTCCTCTACAATTTTTTACATTGCTTAGAATTCATATTTATATTTTTTTGTTGTCATGTAGCTGTTATATAAAGAAATAATCATGTCCCTTTGGAACAGAAGATGTGGCTTCTAAGTGGCATTTCTCCCTGACAATTTTTAACATGGCTGATGAAGTAATTTTTATAATTTATTGGGTCATGTCTGCTTTGAAATTGAGCAATACAACAGTTACCTATTATAAAAAAAAGTTTTGTTTCTAACAGACATTTGTTCTTCACAATTGACCAAGTGGCACAAGGTTCAGCTTTGAAATTTTGGGGGCATTTTGCTTGAAAAGCAGCAATACTACTACAGGTCCTAGTACAAAAAATGTTTGTTTCTATAGACATTATGTTCATCACCAATGTCAAAAGTGGGCTCATGGGTCATTTTTGAAATTTTGTGGGCATTTATCTGTGACATTCAGCTATACTACAGGTCCTCATCTATTCTAAAAAATTTTTTTCTAACAGACATTTGTTATCTTCCCAATTGTCCAAAGTGGCACAAGGTTCATGCTTTGAATATTTGGGGGCATTTTTGCTGTGACATAACAGCTAGTACTACAGGATCTATTCTAAAAAAAATGTTGTTTCTAAACAGACATTTGTTTCTTCACAATTGTCCAAAGTGGCTCAAGGGTCAATGCTTTGAAATTTTTGGGGGCATTTTGCTGTGACATGCAGCTATACTACCGGTTCTACTCCTAAGATAAAATGTTTGTTTTCCTAACAGACATTTGTCTTCACAATTGTCAAGAGTGGGCTCAGGGTGATGGATGTTGTCAGAAACGAGAATAGGTAGGACACTGTCAATACGGTACACAAAATTGCAAAATGACTTGTTTTGCAAGATCTTTAACTATAGCTAACAATCCCGTGTGATTGAGACAACCCATGTTAATACAATGAAAAAAATAGAGACAAAGACATGGTGGATTGCCATCCTATTTTAAAAAATGTGTTTTCTAGAATTAAAGTACTAAAAAACTTGCATGTACAAAATACTGGTAAAAAAATTCACCCTGAATTGTACAAGGAGTACAGGAAAATCTTAGACCAGATGTAGGTTAATATCAAGGACATGGGAGAAATGGGAGCACGGACAGAGAACACAGTACAGAGACAATTTCTTCCAGCACGTTGAGTAAAATGAGAAAAAAGAAATGCCAAGCAAAAGGGCACCTGGGTGTACAGGACGTTAACCCCATATTTCCAAGTGAAGCTCAATTGGTCCCGCACTCATACGGAGGTGCAAAAGCGGCTACCCAGGTCACTTGACTGTGTATTAGGAAGGCTGGAGTTTCTCACAACTTCCGGCGCTTCCTTCCGCACTTCTGTTTCATCACGACAGTTTTTGTTGCTGCCGTCATCAGGGCATTTACCTGCGTGTTAATAGATGACGTACGCCAGCCTTGGCCTCACACGGCAAGCCCACTTTAACTCGGCCCTGGTCATGCTGTGTTGCACAGTACATTTTCTATTCAATGTCCATTCATCTTAAAGAATGGTGGTTGAAAACTCCTTTTCCGTGCACTCATTGTAATCTGGGGGTCCAGACAGTTTCAATGGTCATAACGTGGCCCAGGACAGAGACAGTAATATGTCCTGTTCAACTATAAATGGTGGTGAAAGGACTCCTTTTTCATGGCACTTTTTAAGCCTGTGGGTCAGAACAGGTTAATGGTCATTCTGCGGTACAGGACAGATAAGTTAGTTGTCCCAGTTCAACAAAAATGGTGGTTGAAAGACTCCCTTTTTGCGGGCGACTTTTTAAATCAGGTCATAGCATTTTTCGGGCTCATGCCTGCGGTCCAGGGCAGGGATATTCAATGTCCAGTCAAGTCACAAGAGTGGGTCAAAACATACTGCCTTCTGGCACTTTTTAATTTGTGGTGATGAAGATTTAAGGGTCATGCTGTGTACAAGACAGGGATAGTGAATGGTCTGTGACTTTTTTTTCTGTACTTTTATAACCTAAGTGTGTTGGCCTAAGATTTTAGCACGTATCCATTTGACTGTTGTGGATGTTAATTTCAGCTCTCCATCCTTGTTTGGGTGCATAATGAAGGTGTTGTTGCTCTCCCATAGACTTTAATGGTTAATTCGCTCATAATCGATGCTCACTATCGAAAAACCTTATTTATAGCGGCCGACTATCGATCGATCTCGATAGCCAACGCAATCGCTCAACACAATTTTAGGACAACATTTTGAAGGTTACATAGTGGCCAACGAAAGCACTGACCTCAATCCTAGAAAATGTCTAGGCAAAACTGTGATAAAAGGATGTGCAAGGTGGCCAACAAACCTGACCTACAACAATTCTGTCAGGTGGAATGGGCAAAAGTTCCCACTAATAATTGTAAAAAGCTTCTGGGAGATAACCAGAAACTTTTAAACCAAGTTAGAAAATCTAAAAGCAATACTACCAAATTTTAACCATGTGCACATTGACTACTGAGCCACTAGGCATCTAATGAATGACACACACAAAAAATATATAATAGTGACCTAACTGACCTAAAAGAGGGAATGTGAGCTAGGATTAAAAGTCAGGAATTGTAAAAAAAAAAGTGAATGTGGCAAACTATTCACTTAACAAGTAGTTACATTTTACATGTGTCCAGAGGAAGTGGGCAGGGTAATATAAAAGTGAATACACATTGGTGTGACCAAGATATGTTTGTGTAGTTACAATCTTGCTTTATCTCACATTCTGATAAAGCATAAACCTCTTGGCATAATACTGGTATACTAGTTCCCCAATGCAACTAACCAATGTTACAATGGTATGCTTGTATTGTATGCTATTTAATCAGAGCCCTCTAAAATGATCATAACCCACATAATTAAGTTTCTACTTCTTACATTTAGGGTATAAAAAAAGGTCTTGTGCATGTGCATGTTGGAGAATACACCCTGCTGGTGTTGATACCCCAAAAAGACAGTTAGCTATATAAAACCAATATAATAAATTGTGAAGAGTAGATGTGAAGCTCATACACATCAAATAATTTGTTAGACGTTTTATGTGGCTGAGGCTATGGCTATATATTTTGGGTTAATGTAAAAACTAGATCTCAGTTTCAGCAATTTAATTTAGTAGGATTTGAGTTAGGGTTAAGGTTAGGGTAGGGTTACAGTTCAGATAGGATATTGCTTAGGGTAGAATTTGGGTAAGGGTTGGAGTTAGGGTAAGTCCACATGGCAAGTGTTTTCAGTTGGTTTTTCAGATGGTTTTCAGATTTGAAAACTGTCTGAAAACCAACTGTCAGCCATCCCCTTAGACTTTACTAGAAAATCCACCCAGTGGGCTACATTGCACAGTTATTCTACAAAGCGGATTTTCACATTGCCGGCATGCACAAGCTTCCGCCTGTTTTTTTGAAAAGAAGGTGTGCTATTCAATGGTTAAGTGGGTCGGCCGAAACTTCAAACTGCAGACAAAACTGTCCACCAAACCATTCAAAAGACGATAAAACACTAGCTGTATTTTTTAAACAGAATCTGAACAACATTTTACAACTAATGTGTGGCTGTACCCTTAGAGTGGTACGGTCAGATTAAAGGGTTGGAATTCAGGCAATTTTTTTTTATTTTTATTGTGTTTACTTTTTTCTCATTATGGGAACAGACAAAGCAATCATTTGATTGCTTTTATAAAACATAGCAATACAGTGATGTGCTGTTATTTATTATGACTGTGACAGGCATCCTATAGAAGCCTTTCTTTGGCAGGGCCTAAAAGGCTTCTGTACGTTAAAGACCCATTGTGCTGCCAGATACCCCCAGTGGTGGCTTGTTCTCCCATAAATCAAAGAATTAAGCATGCTAAAATCTAAAATTCCCAGTCATTTCTTTCACCAACATTTGCTGTTGGGGAGAAGTCATGGTGCCTTATATGCATTCGACCAAACATTGTCTACTGTGTTTTGTGATCCAAAGAATTTTTTAATTCATTATTGTGCTAAATGATCTTCTGCTATTAGAATACAATGTTTATTTCTTTTTCGGAATTTTGATCGACAAATTTAATCTAGGGAATCGCTATAGAAAGCCGAATATAGTATATGCTATATCCTTTCAAATACAAAACAAAAATATACAGAAAATACTCCATATAAATAATGTGCACAAAAATATTTTAAAATACTAACTGCAGAAGTACATAGGATTCTGATATGTTAAGTTTTTTTTTTATTCATCATCTTTGTCCCTAAGATTCTTTTTTAATACCTAAAATCTTCAGTGTGAAATTTACATAAACAAAAAAGTTTGAGATCACAACTTAAGCATAACATATGAGTTTCTGTAAGGAAACACTCCATGGAAAATCATTAACTGGAGATCTATACATCAGCAAAATTGAGTTTGAAATCTAAAGAGCAACTAGGGGATTTCATCCCTTAGTGGACAATCTGTTTCAGTGCTTGGTTTCACAAGCTCTAGCCAATCACAAGATCAACAGGGCTCTTATAAGTCACTAGAGAGAAGACTCCTTTCAAATGCCCTGAGAAGAGTAACTCGTTATAGTTATTAATCCGCATGAAAGTTCTCAGGCATGACAAGCTGAAATATGTGTAATTGGGGGTTCTACTCATTTCATTATTGATCGGAGAGTGTCCCAAATGCCATTCTCACCATTAGTGCTTTATCTTAAGATAACACCTTTATACAAAAAGGTATGTAAAAGCTATACAATAAATATTAATTCTGTGCTTCTTACTCCTAAAAGTGGTCACAAGAATTGTTGCTTATATGAAAAGGATTGTTTTAGAGACAATTAAGATGCAAAAAGAAGATTATATGATATACCTGTGAACTGGTACATTTACATTTTATTAATTATCTATTTATCGATGATTATGCTGCCATTTTCAACGTTATCCTTCAGTTTACTGAAAGTGTAATGAATGATGTCCACTGATAGCCTGGAAAGAAAAAAGGGCTTAATAGCTTAATAGCAATATTTATAAAAATTATTTTATAATTCATATTTACCTCATCAGGAAACAGTCTAAAATCTTAATTGTTTCAGTCAACCCAGCGTTAGGTGATGAAAAGCACTGGTTAAAGACTGAGAAAAATATTAACACACTGTATGTATCGTAATTGAAAGCTCAATGAAGATACATAAAAAGACTAATAACTGACTGTAAAAATCTTACTAGTATTAGATAAACACAAAGGGGCAGATTTACTGTGGCAATTGCGCAAAATTTTTTTTTGCCAAAATACTGATGTACATTTATTTCACATTAATTAGGGATTTTAGACAGGGTGTAGACACTTATTTGCCCCGTGTGATAAAAGAGCCTTGGCATCTTGGGAAAGGGTCTTGGCTTTGTGCATGACGTTATTTACTGCAATTAGTGGCATAAACTAATTCAAGTAATAAAAAGTGTAAACATACACTAGACAGTCTAACATGCAACAAATTTATCAATATTATGATAAATCTGGCACATTTATAGACTGCGCTGTCTACGTTTACACTGTCTAACTATTAAACAATGTTAATAAATCTGCCCCAATAAGTTTACATTATGCAGGCTAACACATTTTTTAGAGATCACAACTGCACAGGAAGTGACAAGCCAGCAACAATATGCTGGCCACTCACATGTAACTCACTGTTAGATGGAAGAAATTGTACATCATGGATGAGATGTATATACCGTCAATATGGATGATACTATCATAGGGGTACTATTGGTTGACAATATTTCGAGGGCACTGTTGCTGACTATGAAGTTGTAAATGACTATGGCTATCAGTGCTAGGAGTGGCTGCAGCTTTTACCTCTTTGGTGTTGTAATGTGCAGAAGCAAGACTCATCACACTTGTTTTTTCCTATGAACTGAAGGATTTACTGAATTTTCTTATTTCTATTAAATAAACTTTAAATACTTTTCCACACTAAGGGGGACATGTAGACATGTATGATCGTCGTTTTCGCCGGTTTTCTGGCGTATAATGAACCTCTCTGTGCCGGCTCCACTGTCGGACGCACCTCTCCTATGTGTTAGGCACATTAGGTTAAAGCTTCGCCAATTTCTAATGCGCCTAAAATGAAAGGGCGTGCTGTGGGCGTTCTGGGGCGGGACGCACCACATTCGAAAACACCGGAGCATGTATGAATGTGGGTCGGCAAAGTGAGGCGCATTAGAGCTCCGACAGACAGACCAATTTCAATGTGGTCTGTCAGGGGCATCGAAGTTTGCCCTGCATGTATGAGCACACTTCGGCGCCGACATACATCAGGCGCAGTTTTCACGGAAAAAAATGTGAAAACAGGCACTTCGACGTGCCAATCTTTATACATGTCTCCCTAAGTCTTGGGCCGCAAGCCTGTGGGAAGAGAGTTTCCCTCTCCGTCCAAATGGATTTTCTTCCAGTTATATTGATGTTGCTCACACTCCAGTTACATCGTACCCCAGTTTCCTTTTGGTATTTTCTTCCAGGCCTTCTCACTGTCTGTTTTTCTTGGACTTTTTGTCTTGTTGTACAATCTCCCTCTGATACTTGAATGCAGGTCCACTCTATACAGAATTTAATTGTTATTGAAAGCCCTAACCTTTATTTATTGTCCAAACATGGCTCGGTTACAACAGTTCTGTCAGGAGGAATGGGCCAAAATTTCTACCAACTATTGTGAGAAGCTTGTGGAAGACTTTTCAAAATGTTTGACTCAAGTCTTACAGTTTAAGGACAATGCCATCAAATACTAATGAAGTGTATGTAAACTTTTGACTTTGCAGAAAGTAATAAAAATACCTTGAAATTCTTTCTCTTTCATTTTTCTGGCATTTGGCGAATATAAATAATTTTGGCAATCCTAATTGACCTGAAATGGGTAAAGTTTATTCTGATTTCATGTCAGTGAGAAAAACATGCATATGTGTCTTTTCATATAGTGTATGTAAACTTCTGGTTCAGCTGTATGACAGGACAGTACAGAGTTCTCTATTATGACCTTTTTCACAGAGGCTTAAAAAAATAACAAAGGGTCACCCTCTACATTTTGAGGAAAGAAAGTTTTATCATAAACTGAAACTATTTACTATAAGAGCATGGAATTATTTGTCAAAAGGTATTGTAACGGATGATTTCTCTCAAGGACTGGGATGCAATGTTATTTTAGTACTTGTCTTGGAGATGGAATGTTGATCCAAAGATTTATTCTGAAATATTATTCTGACATCATATCTGAAGTCAGAAATATATTTTTTACTGGTATGTAGCAATTGGTTTCCATCTTATAAGGGTTTTTCCCTTCTTCTAGATCAACACAGTAGGGTCTTTATCCTGTTAACATTGATGGATCTGTGTTACTTTCTCAACCTTATAACTATTTAGAGATGAAAGTAATCCCTGAAAAAGATCGAGACATCAATTCAATTCTAGATTTTTGACAAATCGATTGAATGTCCGAGTCGATCTCGAGCCGATCTTTGAGACCCCATTAAAGTCAATGGGAATAAGATATTAAGTTGCGCATTTTTATATCTATACAGATACGACAATAAGCTATATTTACCATCCAAAACGAGTAAACTGGATACTGGTAACAACCTTAGATGAAGAAAATTGTGGCTACTAATATCAAAGGAATCGAAATTTGATAAAGGCTAAAATAGTTAATCCATATTGCATGGCAAGCTGAAAAGATGAGGACCAGCATAAAGAGTGCAGTGGTAGTACTACCACAGTGCCCCTTTGAAACATAAGCAAAGACACACGCTAATTGGAACTGACACAAAGTTAACGTGGCAAGGAGCCACCTAATCACCTGTTTCACCCAGGGCCAAAGAACTATGTCATATATGTGGTGGTAACTAAACATCCCAATGGGGAACATGGAGGTCTCCATCTGGCAGGGTCCCGAAGTTACATAGGTGTGTGCAGTGGTAGCCAAGGGCTGCCGTCAATCATCTATTAACTTAATTATATTCAGCTGAAATAAAATGGGGCCCCCCATCCATTACTATTATCCTATTTTTTACCATATTCACTGGGCCCTTATTTGATACACAGGCCCCTTATATGAGTAGTGGCCCTTTTGGGCAATCCCATCTAGTACCATGTAAGCCGATTCCTAATACCAGGGTGTCTTTCTATGTGTCAACTGGGCTTTTTTGCGGGACACCTCTTCACCGCTGCACCCCTAAACTCATATCCCTCGCAGCTGAACCTCTCATCTTGCCCCATTGGGAAAGTTCTTGCTGAGCCATTACATATATCACATGTACAAAGCTTGTACACTAAGAGATGGTCGAATTTCCCGAAAGTACGTTTTAAGTTTTCACATCGGCCGAATGTCTCGGGCAAAAAATAAGCTTCGTTCCGTGAAATACCTTCTTCGGCACGAAACCACGTTAAAAAAACATCTATTTATCACATGCTGCACAGAGCCTGCTGGGTGCTGTAAAGCTTGTGGCCAGCTTTAAATAATGCAGGCGGAGCTTGGATTGGTCCTTCTATACTCACTGTATGTATTTAGATAAGAAACGCACATGACTGAGCTCGCCCGCTGTTAGAATCTAGCTTCACCTCTAAAAATTCCCTGGGCACTTAAGAGGGCAAAACTTAACCAAAAACTCGAAGGGGGAATGGGTAGCCTGATAAAGTCATGCAGCTGACAGCTGGAAAAAAAACAAGGCTGAGGGCACAGTGCAACATCAGTGACAGAAGTGTTGAGGTGGACGGCGGCAGCCACAGCAGCCTTAGGTCAGAGATGTGGCACAATAGAACATTCTGGAGGTGCACAAAACAAGGAATAGGCCACAGAGCTGGCACCAATGACACGAGTGACTAATGTCACGGCAGTCAGTACACGAGCAGACAGCAATGAGTCAGACAGTGGCCAATTGACAAAGCACGTCTGTAGGTCACGGCAGCACAGCCACACACACATAGAATGAGGACTCAGACAGTGGCACAATGACGACAGTGTTTAGGTCAACGGCAGCAGCCACAGCAGCAGCATGAGGTCAGACAGTGCACATAATGACACAGTGTGTAGGTCACGAGCAGCAGCCACAGCAGCAGCAAGAGTATAGACCGTGGCACAATGACATTCTGGAGTGCAAAAACAGGAGTAGTCCACAGAGTGGGACCATGACAAACACGTGTGTAGGTCACGCAGGCAGCAGCCAGAGCAGCAGCATGATGTCCGCCAGGGCACAGCTGACAGAGTTGTAGGTCACGGACAGCCAGCCACAGCAGCACACTGAGGTCATAACAGTGGCACAATGACAGAGAGTTTGCGCGATGGGGGTCACGGAGCAGCCACAGCAGGCAGCAATGAGGTCAGACAGTGGCACAATGGAAATTACTGGAGGTGGCAAAAACAGGAAAGGCCACAGCGAGGACACTCTGACACAGTGTGGAGGTCACAGGCAGCGGCCACAGCAGCCAGCATAGTTAAGCACAGTGCACAATGAGCACAGCTGTGTAAGGTCAACACCGGCAGCAGCCACATCAGCACATGAGTCAGACAGTGGCACAATACACACGGTGTGTAAGTGTCACGCAGCAGCCACAACAGACAGCATGAGGTCAGAACAGTTTCCAATGACAGTTGTGTAGGACAACCCAGGCAGCAGCCACAGCAAACATAGGTTCAGACAGGGGCACAAATGCAAAGTGTGTAGACACAGCAGCAGCCACAGCACACAGCATGAGGGATAAGACAGTGGTACAATGACAGTGTGGTAGGTCACGTCCAGCAGCCAATGCTCAGCATGAGCGAGTCATACAGTCTCAGCACCATGACACAGTGTTAGGTCAACTGGCAGCAGCCACATGCAGCAGCATGAAGTCTGAAACAGTGGCACAAGGACAGTCTAGAGAGTGGCAAAAAACCAAATAGGCCCACAGAGGTTGGGACAATGACGACATGTGGTAGGCGTCACGTAGACAAGCAAGCGAGAGCAGCAGCATGAGTGTCAGACAGTGCGTCACAATTCACAAGTGAGAAGCTGTCCACGCAGCAGCCACAGCAGCACATGAGGTCAGACAGTTGGCACAAGATGACACAGTGTGTAGGTCACGGTCAAACAGCCACAACACACATGAGGTCAGACAGTGGCACAATGACAGTGTGTAGTCACGCATCAGCAGCCACAGCAGCAGCATGAGGTTCATACAGTGGCACAATACAGCTGACTGTAGGTTCACAGCAGCAGCCACAGCAAGCAGCATGAGGTCAGAACCGGTGGCACATGAGCTATAGGTGTAGTGTCACGGACAGCAACGAGCAGACCACAGCAGCAGCATGAGGTCAAGACATGAGGCAGAATGACAGAGTGTGTAGGTCATGGCAGCAGCCACACGCATCACATGAGGGTCATACATGCACAAATGACAGGTTTACGGTCATGGCAGCACCACATCAGCGCGCAGAGGTCAGAACGTACACAGTGCACAAAGTGATCACAGTGTGTAGGTCATACTGCAAGCAGCCACAACGCAGCAGCATATTCAGACAAAGTGGCAACAATGACACAGTGTGTAGGTCACTGCATAGCAGCCTACAACAGCAGCATTACGGTCAGAACAGTGATCACAAGACACAGTGTGATAGGACTACGGCAGCAGCCATAGCAGCATCATTGAGGTCAGACAGTGGCACAATTGACAAAGTGATGTAGGTCACTCGCAGCAGCCACAGAACAGCAGCATGAGGTCAGACAGAGCATAGATGACATTCTGGAGGTTGGCAAAAACCATGAGTAGGCCAAAGAGTGAGAAACAATGACACAGTGCGTGGTAGTCACGGCAGCAGTCACCACAGCAGCAGGCATCGGGTCAGACAGATGGCACAATGACAGTGTGTAGGTCACGGCAGCAGCCGCGTACAGCAGCATGAGGTCAAACAGTGGCACAATGACAGAGTTGTGTGGTCACGGTAGCACCACCATCACATCAATGATGTCCCAGACAGTGGCACAATGAAATTCTGTGAGGTGGCAAAAAACAGGAATAGCCACAATGGAGGACAATGTCAACAGTGTGAGGTCACGCACGGCCACAGCAGCAGCATGAGTTGAGACAGTGGCACAATGACAGAGTGTGATGGTCAACGGCAGCATGCCACAACAGCAGCATGTAGGGTCAGACAGTGGCACATGAACAGTGTGGAGGTGCACAGGCAGACAGCAGCAGCATGAGGTCAGACAGTGGGCACAATGACAAGTGTGGTTGGTCACGGCAGCAGCCACAGCAGCAGCATGAGGTCAGCACAGTGGCACAATGACATTCTGGAGGTGGCAAAAACAGGAGATAGGCCACAGAGTGGACAATGACAAGTGTGTGTAGGTCACGGCCAGCCCAGCAGCAGCAGAGGTCGACAGTGGCACCAAGACATTTTCGGAGCCCCTGAG